>JASANE010003977.1:0-39583 GCA_030248225.1 Trileptium ribeirensis
ATAGGAATGTAACATCCCGATGAAGACGGTAACCGATGTTGCATTTGATAATGAGCTGCTCCCCTGTAGCGACACAGATATGACAGTGGTCTTTCGCCTTGTCGTCTTTGTTCATGAAGACCACGAAAGATAGCAATCCGTCGCATTCCGATGATCTGAATCGATCCTCATCCGTCATTATTATAGCTCTCTGGTTTGCTATCATTTATTCCCCGTGTTTTTCAGCCAACTCATTACATTTTGCAAGATAAGGAGCTGATTGTGTTAGGACCTCGGTAGATAATGGGTTCGCCGATCGAATTTGGTCGTTGCAACACCCGAATACCTCCAATAAACCGTAGCCACACGGAGTATGTCGTTGATAAATGTTTGTGTATGATGTTGTCGCTGAAGGTGAGCACGTATCCACCTTCTGTAGCAAACACTCAAAGTCTGCATATATGACGTAGGGTGCTCGCTGCATACGGTGTAAATTGACAAACTGGAGTGTTGAGCCGGGAGGAGGAAGATCGACGCGTGAAGGTTCATTGTTGCGACATCGTGCAATATGTTGATCACGTTGCTCGCTATGGTAGCATGGTATTAAACATTTGTCACAAAAATGTAGTTTATGGGTATTCCGCCGCTGACTGTTCAATAATGCATCTAGATTACGAACTAGACAATAGTGTTCTTGATAGAGAAGCAAATGAATGTAACGCTGATGTTGTGTTTGGGAGATAAATAGAGGGTATATTATACCATCATCTTCTGCGCTGTAAATATTGACCGCTATATTGTTTTGCTGCTCGAATTGGGGAATATTATTAAGTTGAACGGGGTATCGAATTCCGTCCATATTAATATCATCAACGAATTGTTTGTAGTACGAGACCCGCTCCGGGTGCTGTTTCCGATCGAGGGGGTGAAGTGCCGCCAAAATCGACCATAGGAAGCATTTGCTGTCGTTATTATGAATGTTGAGGAGCGCATGCTTATTTCGAAGACATGGTGGTAGACCCTTGTACGACGATCCTCGCAATGGTCGGTAGATGCTCATATGAACATCTGCATGCCGCAAGGCCTGAAGGATCCAACCGGAACCGCGTGCTTCGAAGTCTTCAAATTTCTTCGCTAACTCGTTGAAAACGTCCGTGACTTCATTGATAATGTTGCTGCCCGGTAGGATGATTCGAGCTTTACAGCTAAAATGAGCTGTAAGATGTGAACCATCCAATTTTTGTAATCTACACTCGACATTGATCCATAGTTTGACACCCCTATCCGTGTCACGTTATAGTAATCGTTCCAGCAGCGGTCGCGCTTCGTTGAAGAATTTATTGAGATCAGCGAATTGCCGGTCTGGTAGAATGTAATAGCTCTGCAAGTAGCCTTTGAGAGCTTTGATCCACTGGAGAAGTCGCACTGATTTATGTTGATCGACAATCTCCGCTTGCCGCTTGGGTTCGACCGCACTGATTCGCTGCCGCTTTCTTGCTGGTTGATCGTCATCGATGATGCTTTGTGCAAGATCTTTGATGATTCGAGGTCGTCCGCTGTTGTAGTAGTTGCTGTTGCCACCACTGGTACTGCTGATGTAGTTGTTGCCGCTGTGGTTGCTGTCGACACCGTTTGTACTGCTGATGTTGCTCCTGCTTGATGAGTTGCGCTTGAATGTTGTGCAGCCGGATGCGCTTTTTTAATATGACGCTGAAGATTGTCCACGCGGGTAAATAAGATCCCGCAAAAATCACATTCCAGCCGGACTCCGGTGTGCTTTGACTTGTGACGAGCCATATGATCGCGACGTGAAAATTGATGATTGCATATATCACAAACAAACGCCATCTCTTTTAAGGATTTAGTACGGTCGTATTAGTAAATTATTGCTATTAGTAAAGTGCGTGTTATTAGAATATTAACTTGAGCTCTAAAAAGCAAGAAAACAACCGTTAGTGACGACGGAAAACAAACTAAATGATGGGAATACCGAGATCGCGCTGCTTAAATACCCGGGAATTTGGCATGGTGCCAATAGAAACACCTGGACGTGCTGTGATTGGTTAGTTTCCGTGAACACAGTGGTATTAGGAAATACCACATGCTGATTGGTTGAATGCGACACAGAGAGGACCAATAACATGTGGAGAAACTGTGGAAGTTAGGACAGGTATGGCGATGAGATGTCAGTTTGTATCCCACCATTAAATTCCGCGGCCCCACAAACCTACATAGGTATGCTATATGAGCGATAGTTATTGTTGGATACTTCGTATTTGTACAAAATCCAACAGCTATACTCTATTTCGCGCCGCCAACTAACTGATTACCAGACTTAAGATATCTACTATATATGGTTGAAATAATACGTAGAACTTTATAATACGAGTACGTGACACATCAACACAGCCAATACCAATTAATCGCACTCTAAATCTGTGTATGTATCTTTAAGTGATTCGTTTTGTTGCATATCTTCGCCATAAGTGGGTAACAATGCAACCACACGTCAAAGGAAAGAGCAAGCAAACAAAATAACAAACAAACAACCGACCAAATAGACACACGGGGTACATATCTGTTCGTTAGTCCACCACTGAATCCTACGAGCTCTCCTAAATGTAATTTTAAGTTGTCCACATATCTTCTTTACATCGTATTCGCAATAGCATCTATCATCCATACAACCACCCGCCATTAAATGTCCACCTTGACCAGGTAAATCCTCTTTACACGCGTAACAATTATCAATATAATATTGTCCTAATGTTGACATTACAGTCTTAACTTGTTGATCCATCAAATGTTGTTTAGCAACATTAAAAGATATAGCATCATTGCACATTTGATATACTTTGTTCTTGAGCCGCATAACATCGAATCCAGTTGAACGTTTGAGCGCATCCCAAAATTGTTCGTCCATTACGCAATCACAATCAGTACAATTTGTTAAATCTATATTGTCATATATTTTATGAGCCCAATAAATTAGTTCATCATCTTTCGTAAAATCAATATCCATAGCATCTTCAATATAATCCATTATTATTAATCTAAAATATATATAAAATATTACAACCGTGTATTAACACTCTTTATTTAAACAAATGATATAACCATTATGTTAAGAGCCACTTATTATACCACCGGTGAAAGGAAGTAAATGTTCAGTGATTGTAGGTGAAAACCTAATCAGTCATACTAAAGAAAACAAATAAGGCAGTTTAATGAAAAAAATTGTGTTTACAAAAAGACACTTAGTCACAGCAAGACGCTATAGACCTATATATATATTTATTTATTTACATCTAATGAGTATCTATGAGATGTATATGAAATAAAACTGTATACTGTGCAAAACTTTGACAGAGTTTACCCTTACAGTGGTCGACCCCGTCACATAGGGTGGTGTGAAAATCGAACGAACTCAGAAGAAACGAAGTCTACGAAAGAAAAGTACAAACGGATTACAAAATTATAGAAACCCGGATTTATGTAGTTTCTGAACAATGTATTATGCAAAACATAACGCTGGTTGGTTCGTATGTGGAACCTGGAGGCGAGCGGTATGGTTGACCCATAAATAAATCACATATTAGTTATGAAAACGTACCTAAATAATAAACCGAGAAATATTGAGAAAAAAATTTGACAGCATTTCCCCTTAAAATGCTCGTCCCCGTTACCTCTGGTGGGGCGGAAATCGAGCGAACTCAGAAGAAACAACCCAAGTCTACGAAAGAAAACACAAACTGATCACAAAATCGAAGAAACACGTATTTATATATTTTTTAAACAAGGATATATCCTCAATGAGGATATTACCCTCAAATGTACCCTCACGAGTACCCTCATGGGTACCCTCACGAGTACCCTCAAATGTACCCTCACGAACACCCTCAAATGTACCCTCACGAATACCCTTAAATGTACCCTCATGAGTACCCTTAAATGTACCCTCATGAGTACCCTCACGAATACCCTCAAATGTACCCTCACGAATACCCTCACGGGCACCCTCACGAATACCCTTAAATGTACCCTCACGAATACCCTTAAATGTGTGTATGTATTTATATATGTGTATATGCGTGTAGTTATATATATATATATATGTATATATATATATATATAAAGTAGACATGTATACATATATGCCACGCACCTATGTACATACATTCAACCCTCACATGACTCATCACCCCAACCTCCTCCGGGAGGGGGGGCAAAACCGGCATTTTCTATAATTTTAAACTTTGAATCATTTTTGGAAGTAAGGTGAACACTCAAACTTTCAAGATATCCTTATCCAATCACCGACAAGATCATACATGAAAAAGTAGCTAAATTGTCCCAAATTGAAATATCGCAACTCTCTAAAATCCTCAAATTGATCAAATTGAGCTCAAAATGAACAAAAGAGCGGGAACACGCCTAAAGCTTGAAAAGTCATCGAATTTAAATATCGTAGACTCGGGTACTCAGTTCAACGGAAACTAATTGCGAAATTATCAACCATCTGTCTAAAACAAAAATAATACACATACACGTCGAACATAATAAGTCATAGTAGCTAACCTAACGAGCACCCGAACCGAACCGAAAATATAACGACACTATTATAATTATAATAATATAATAATAACAATTATATTATAATTATAATATTAACGATCTGTCAATATGTAGACTAATGACTGAGAACAGACCACCTCTTAGAATCCTATCAGCGTCGTAAATAGTCTAATCAACTAGAAAAGTCTAATCGTGAAAATACGTTTGAAAATGTTTAGAACAACTCAAAACCAGCGATGTTTTACAGAGATAAAGAGCAGTTATTGAGACATTACACGAGTTAAAATAACTAAAGGAGACTATTAAAATCAAAGCAGTAACATCCCGCTTATTCTCTAAACCAATAAATATTAGCAGCGAATAGCAGAGAACCAAAACAAGCCACCAGCAATCCAAACCAGCTACTTCAAAGTTTGAAATCATTTTTGGTAAGTTTGAATGTGCGAACACCGTACAAATTTTCGATATACATCTCTGCACACACCCACACAAAACATAAAATACAAAAAAAAATCTCAACTTAGTTTTCCCAATTTTAAAATAACACAATATTTCAATAAAAAATAACAACAAATAATCATGAACAAATCAAGACCAGAAATCAGAACAAAATGTTAACGTGTGAGAACGCGTACAGTACTATAAGAAGGTCAACGGTCAATTTTAGTTATAAAAATAAGAAGGGCATGGGGGCGTGCAGTATCTAGGCTGAAACAATTTTTTTTTGAAATAATAACCATTAGTTCTTTTAAAAAAAAAAAAAAAACACACACATATACACGAAAACACAAGAATGAATCATAAGTATATTATTGCTACCAGGGCTGGCGACCCGGTAACCGAAAACATAAAAAAAAAATTATAAAAAAAAAAAAAAAATAAAAAAAAAAAAAAAATAAAAAAAAAATTAAAAAATTACCAATACTCAGAATATAGACACAAAAACAAAAAAAGAGCCCGGGGGGGGAATATAGGCATTGCATTGATTTGCTTTGTTATATTAATTCAATTCAATTCAAAGTATTGAACGATCTTGATTGATATGTATATAAATATGTTTAGAACTAGTAAAAAACAGTAACAGCCAGCAGTGATATAGAGCAAGAAGAACGATTTCTTTTATAACATTTACGATTATGTTTTAAAATAAACCAATAAAAGCAGATCTTTATTTAAAAAACATGCAGCTTGATCTCCGGCTGCTCTGTTATTCCTACAAAACCAAAACATTAGTAGCAGGAGAAGTAGGAGAATGGAAACCAAAGGCAGCGGGGGGGGCTCTGCGGTCTCGGCGTGTCCTCGAGCCGGAGTCGGAGACATGATCATGGTGGGATCCTGGAGTGCCAAAGCCCCCCCCGGTCTAGCACCTTACCCCATTACCCGCAAGCGGAGCACACCATCTTAGACGGCGGAGGCAACTACATGGAGGTGTGCCGAAGGCCGGCGAATTTTTTTGGCGTTAGTTGGACCAGCGGAAAGTGAGTGACGAGCGGAAGCAACATTGTGGAGAAAGTTTTTGGTTAATCCCCCGGGCTACAACCCGTTGAGATCATCCGACGGACCTTCGGTGCCTAAGCACATTCTGATAAGTGGGATTAGACCCAAGGATCCCCCTGGACCCGCGTTTTACACCCATCCTATTATATCTCATAGGTTTCCATTATGGGGTTACCGTTTTTTGAAGATCGCATTTCCTTCGTGACGGCATCCGTCTCCCCTCCTCACACTCTGCGATGCTCTCCGAAGGACGAGGAAAATTTTTGGGAATTTTGGCCAAATTTTGGGAAAAATTTTGTAATATATAATTAGCTCAAATTTGCAAAAATTGCGAGAAATTTCCTGGGTTATCTCAACATCCTCGATGATCACCTCATCATAGCGTGCAAAAAAGGAGAGGGGTGGGGTTAGTAGCCCTATTCCCCCGATCGACACCCAGATGGAAACCTATGGACACTAACTGTTAACTACCTGAGCACAAGCGACCACATTTAGTTCAACATATTTAATTCTCTATTAACTATAATATAAGTTCATACATTCGGGACGCTGAAACGTAAAAACAAATGTATATACATTAGTGACAGCCGATGGCTACGTTTTTTCACTAAAGTGTAACAACACATGTAAATTGTATCGGGGCTTCAGCGGGGTGAATCTCGTATTAAAAGAAATATACACCGAAAAACTGAACATCTTCCTTCAAAAACATTTGTGAACAAGTGCCAAAGTTCGGATGTTTTGTCTCGTAGAAAGCATCTGGGAATCTCCAACAAGTATTTGTTGCGGTCCGTAAATCTAGTCATCACCTAGCATATGTCTTTAGTGCATATAGAGTTACATTAAGGGCGATTTGTAACGAACCATAAATTAAAATTCGAATAGCATTATAGACTAACCTGGCTGGGTACTCGGTACACCGTATCTATTCGAGACATCTAAAACAAAAACAAATGACTGACTAAAATCAGGTAACTGAAATGTGAACTAATAAAGCGATATTTTAGGGTTCTACATTATGTTTTTATTGCAAACCATCCCGAAGCTGCGAAGTAACATAAACTATTGACCATATTGATTTGATACAAGTTTGCCCATTGTAAATATTGATCGAACTTCTATAGTAACTTCTCTAAAATAGAATTTTTGGTAGAAAGTTAATCAACGGATGTCCGCCTGAAATAAGCCAACTCAATAAAGTATACAAATATATAATCATAAAAACAAACCCAGAACTAAACAAGCTTAGTTGTCCAAGTGGTATTTTTCTAACAGGCCCGTTCCGGCCCGTTAAGCGTCTTTTGCACGATTTTGATGGTAAAATTGTTTAAACGAGCCTCAAATCGCATTAGACAAGTTTTCATGTGCCGCCTGGTGCCATGGGTGTCGATGATTGTGCTGCTTATCGTTGTATCGTACCTGTATTTTGCCATTTGTCATATTTTATCGTTGTATCGTACCTGTGTTTTGCCACTTGTCATATTATTGTCGTTGCATAATTTATTGTATTTGGATAAGCCCATGGTAACCCGGGGGAAACTGGCTTCGGTGGTTTGATCAGGTTTGGAAAGAATAGGAAAGAGCCTCTAACTTGTGCTGAAATAAGAGATCTGAACGGAACTCGACTACTTCTCCCCATTTCCCTATGGGAAATTCAAAATTCCTACCGTCCGGGAATAGGAGGCCTTTGACAATTTAAGGGGTCCGAAAGTAATCAAAGTCAAGACTATCAATTTTACCTGGTTCGAGCAAACCATAGCGTAATGGTCGCGAAAGTAAGCTGGAATCAATGGGTTACGGTAGTTTCCGATTATTCGGAAATAACGGACCTCGGGCCTGTTTATCGGCCCGTAAGCGTCCAACGGTTCAGATTTACCGAAAATGCCCCGAGTACTTTTCGGTAGGGAATTTTCAGGGCTTTCGAACGAGCTCAAGACATCACAAGTCGCTGGAGGATTTCCTGAGATATTCTAGGGACAAATAGGCGAAAGTCCAAATTAACAGCCATTACTTACGCTAGGTTTGGCTGGTGACCATGGTTCCGAGCGGACATAGCCTAGGCATATAGGGGTATATAGTTACATACATATATATGTATACAAGTGTGCTGCTTGATGTTCCCGTCCAATTTTCCGCCCCACCGGACAGATCCTCCCTTGTTATAGCATCTTGAACGCCCCAGAATGGCTTGACCAGCACCCTAACAACTGGTCTTTCTTGTAACCGTAGGATCATTGATTGAAAGTATGCGTGTTTTTAAGTAGTTTACTCATTTAGGCATCTGACGAGGCCAGGCGGGTCTCGACCTGACCAGTTATCCCGCTGCTATACAACTTATTTCCTGTTTTGTGATGTACCACGAAAATTCAACATAAAATTCCGTCCGTTTGTACCAACTCCGTATTTGTCCCTTGACCCTAAATGGGTTCAAGCGACCCCTCATTCTACTCGCCTGCTCTTGGCAAACGCAACGATATACGGCGGATCTCAGCCCGCCTCCTCGCTAGCTCACTATAGCTCGTTAAAGTGCCCCCAGTTCGGAACTGCGACAGAAAGTGGGTACAAACCAACCGAAAATTTATCCCTAACCCGAAAGTAGGCGAATCGCCCCTCATTGTATTCAACACGTCGAGACATCTCCAAAGATGCCCGGCGGGTCTCCGTCCGTTGCCCCGTTAACCGGGGACGGCCGACAAAAGCGCCCCCACCACTATCGACACTCTCTCTATCCGTCGTGATTTTAGTGCCCCTCTAACCGCTGCCCTTAAGGCAGGGAAATCACCCTCATTTGAATTGCCTTCCCAAGGCGAGTTCAACGATGCCCGGCGGGCGCCGCTCCGCCTAACCGTTGGTGCGGGAAAGCCCGCTGAAACCATGTATACTAATATATGTCGGAACCCAAAAGTGGGTCCCGACCCGCCACTGCGTCTACCCCCTCGTGCTTGGTATCGTTCGGCCCCGTTCTTCGTCCTGGGACCGAATTTCGCCCCAGCCCCTTGAAAATCCCTCGGGAATCCCCTGTTCCGCCTCCCTTCCCGTGCCCCTTCTTTTCCGTTTTCTCTCTTTCTCTCTCTCTAACCGACTTCTTTGGTCGGTTGTCGCTGTTGTTGCTGTCGTCGTGGTTGTGTTGTGTGTGTCGTTGCTGTTGTAGATGCTGTGTGGTTGTGTTGTTGTTGTTGTTGTTGTTCTGCGTGTTTCTGGTGTGAACTTGAGCGACCTTTCTGTCGCTAAGGTCGCCTGTGTGTCCCATGTGTAGTGTGTGTATGTGTTCATGAGTATTGTATGTATATGTGTATATGGATATGGAGATGTATATAGTATGTAGGAACATGACAAAAAACAGGACAGACGAGGACGGACATGTAAAATTCTACTAAATTTATAAGTTTTATGGACGGACTGGACACATACGACTAGGAAGGACGGGGGTATGTTTAGGGCCCTCCCATGGGCTCTGGGAGTCCCTGAATGGGACCCCTGATAGGCCAAAGGATACCTAGGAATGTGCCGCATCCCTGACTACGAAACAAGCTCATTCCTACCATCGGTTCCCCCCCCCCCTTCGGGACGTCTAAAGACGCCCTGTCGGGATATTTGAATAGCTGTCAGCTAGGAATGTTAGGAATGTTTGGCTTTATCTTGTAAGCCAACATATAAACGTGCAATGTTTGCACGTTTACCCACGGATTTCGTAGAAAGATTTACCCCAGATGGCCTCTAAACAAGCTTAATTAGATGATGGATGAGGCAGCTAACTCGCTAAATAGCTGGAATTTGATCTCAAATCGGCGAGTTAGCTGGGGGAAATTTGATGGATGAGGACCAGAAGACAAATCTGTCCCAAAATAAGGACAGATTTCCAGCTTACTCCAGGTACCTTGTGTGGAGAAGAAGATTTAAAATTTCGAATTTGACGGGTGACCCAACCATTTTTGTAGAACAGTTGGGGGGATAACAGTCGATTTAGGATTAGGTAAGAGGTTTAAGAGATCTGAGTGATGATCTCTGGATAAAATTCTGACGTAAATTTAAAAGAAAAGATGGACGAGGTTCAAGATCTCGTTGGAATGTAAGCTAAAACTCACAGATGGTCGACCCCCGATTATTCGGAGTGTTCAAATTTGATGTCGGCAATTTCGATTGAAGCCGACTCTCTCTAAAGGGGACCCAGCGTTTACGATAGCTGTCAAAAACAAAATATTGGGTATTTTTCGATTGGGCGCCGGGTTTGAACTCGAAAAAGTGGGCGTCAAAAGATCCTCACCGATTGGATGGCGACAAAATCGCTATCCTTCAATATAGGCGAAAATTTTGAGGCGACGACTACCGCGTCGTCTCTTGGAATCAGTTCGACTTCGGCAGCGCGGAGTTCGGTCGACTTTACTGACCGGTTCCGACGCTTTAGTTTGATTTCATGGTTTCGCATCGATTTTTGACTTTCTTGTGCTTTTGTTTTCTCGGTTTGGAATGGGATTCGACGTTGGAGGACCCGTGAAGACATCTTTCGTCTCACGGAAAGGGACTAGCAGTTGCTGTCCCGGATCGAACTTAGTAAGTCAGGACGAGAGTTGAGAGCATGGGGGTTTATTTTCCCAGTTATGGTTGTAACAGACTGTTCAGCGAAAAGCAATTATTTGCAGCATTAGTTGACAAGTCATAGGTCGACCTCACGTCCGTCAGTGGACACCCCAATTTACATGCTGACTTGTTACACTCATATAGGTTCCTTGACAAACCTCCTCCAGTCGAGTTCCATTTTGGGCATCCTGAGCGAATGCACGGAAGGTGTTAAGTTGGGGACGCCAAAGTTGAAGTAGTTCTGATTTCCCGTGGTAATAGGTAAGACAAATCAAAAATGGACGCCTCTCGTCCGTGCTTTTACATGACTTATTACTCTTGAGTTAGGGCTGTCGAATTTTCCTGAGCTGACGACGGTAAAATTTCATCACGAAACCTTAGGGAATTGCTTACTTGCTTGTTTCTGATTATGGTTGTGGTTTACAAATTTATAATTTAGTGGACCATTCGATGCTCATGCCGCTGCTTGAGCTCGGACTGACGTTGCAGTTAGGGACAGAGGACTAGCCTCTGTCGGGCTTTAGGAAGCCCCAAAATTTTATTTATCAGGACGAGTTAAGAAAATTTGGGGAATTCAAAAGACTGAACAAATTTTAGGAACCTCAGCTTAAGCGTAAGGTATTGGCACTCCGCAAGGAGCGATTTTCTTTGACACGGTTTTTGCATGATCGGCATAATCTCAGATTCGATTGATTCATTGTTAACACGGTCATCAATAGCATTACGTAGGGATCAGCCACCGACTTCGCGAGTCCTCGACAGTCCCCCTCATGATCAAACTTACTAGGCATTCGCCTCACAATGTCCACACTGAAATCGTCTTGGTTCGACTATTAAGATTACCAACGCCCACCATAGTACGTAGACGTGGTTAAGCCCGGCGATAGTAAGTAGGAAAACTCCCCGTGCTAAAACGAACCAACCGCATGATTTGTGATCATAATCCACCACTGTGCCCGCTTAAAAAGCTCGGCACCGTGCCCTGCCCTTAAAACAGAGAAAATGGGCTATAACTATCCTAGGTTCAATAAAGAAAAATCGCGACCTCTCGTGATTCGTTTTGACCCCAAACCGAGTAAGTGCAAAACCCCGTTTTCTTTTCAGAGCGACTTGATCGCTGAGTTTAGGCATTTCTCTAATTTTTCGCTGGTTGCCCGTTAGGCTATGTACTATGTATGCCATTGCTCTGAATTTGGTCGCCTTTGCCTCTCCCTTTTTTCACTTTCCCGTTTCAAATTTCGATCCTGCACGGGGAAATTAAGCCCGCTGCAGATCTTTCAGGACTAACCACTGGACTATCGAGTTCCGAGAAATTTAGTTAAAATTTCAATGTTAACTCGACTGCACAGTTTCGATAGTGCAGTTGAGACACTATACAACTTCGATACGTACAGTGTAATAAGGTCTTAGGATAAGACAGAGAGAGGATAGAGAAAGAAAAGGAGAAACGACAAAAGCGACACAATAAAAGAAAAGAGAAAGAAACCAACCAAAGAAACAACAGCCAAAAGGGTACACAGACGCATTCGAGGGCGAAGCGCCCCGTGTCCCCTACGCCAAGGCCAAACGCACCCCCCTCCCTGTGCCAACCGGGTCCCGACTAGAAAATAGGTACAAACACCCGCTCAAAACGACTAGGACAGTGATATTGGTCGCCTATGAAACCACCCAAGACGGCATTTGTTCGTGCCCCTCCGGTCTAGGCTGCGGAAAAGCGACTAGGGACGATCCATTAACGTGAGTAAAACGACGCCCCCGACAAATAATAAGTAGTCTAACTATTACACCACTACCGAAATCAACCCTCACCGCTATAGGCTCACCCTACGTGAATTTTAAGGACTCGGGATAACTCAACTCGCGGCTGGACCACTGGAAGCAATGGGACAGGGGCAATTGGAAAGTAGTGCAAAACTTGATTTTAAGGACGAAACGCTGCGAGAGGCTCGATAGGGACGGTGGACAGGATTTGTAGGATCAGGAATGTACTCTGGATGGAGTTTATTTGTCGTCTGTGCACCTGACTATTCTGAATACAGAGTTCATATTGTAATGTTTCTTGGTGATTGCCCATTTGAAATATCACTGCCAAATTTTCATAACCATGTCTCGGACGTATCCTAAGTGGTCAGTTTAATATGATTATGCCTCAAATTGTACTACGGATTTAAGCTTGACTGGACGATAGTTTTCGCCTTTGCCAATTAATCCAATTAGTGTTCGTTCGTTTAGGCATGTCGTGCGTGTAGCTCGTAATCGTAACGCTGTTGCCGCAAGCCTAACCTTTTTGCCCGTGCCTTGCTAGCGCCCCGTCTACTCCGCGCGGCGCCCTGTTTTTATTCCCCTCTTGTCGTAATTTCCGTTGAGTGCTTGCAGCTCCGCGTCTTATCAAGAGCGAACTTCGAAGCACGCCAGAACGCCTGCCCCGAGCTATAACTGAATTAGTTAATGCTGACATTGCATATTTCGGGTACGGATTTTTGGCCCGGTATTTCCGGGATCACATTCGCTCGCACCGACCCTCCCTCGTTTCGAGACATAGACAAAGGGACGAATGACCGAATTGGCAGAGTGTCGCCTTATTCATTTATCGTGTGCTGTTGATATTCTCGTTCGCTCATACTTAACCGCTATTGTATAGTACCTCCAGTAAACTCTTGAAAATTATTTGATGTGTCCAGCGTTGTTGATCTCTTAGCATAATAAGGACGTCCAAGTGGATGTGCCGACCCTTCGTGCCACGGCTTGCGGACGAAAATACCCCAAGCCCTGACACGAGCGGTCCGCCGCCAATATTGACCTGTTTGTGTAATGGTATTGCGGCGAGAGTGGTCCACCAATTTACTTATCAAACTCATTGGCTTAATAGTCACACTCACCTGAAAGGTAAAATTTACTAGGAAAACATTAGCATTCGACACTAACACACTCCAAGTTGTCACGTTACAAAATAGATAGTCCGACGTTAAACGTTCAAGGGCATGTCGAAAACCTGTGGGGGCCACATAGGCTACAAAGAATAAAGTGTTCAACCAAGAATAAAGTCAGTGGAACTCAAAGTTTACCTAGCAAACCTAAACTATCACGCGTTTTACCTTGAATCATGCTAGACAAAACAACTTCCTTTAGATTAGGATAGGGAATATCGGTTTGACATTATGACCTGTGAGCAGGTTTCGGTGTCAGCCTCCCTGGGGGACCTCAGTGATCATACCAGGATACTAGATACGTGCACAACCAATCGGGCGGGGTCCGAACACACCCCGTGAAGCGCGCCTGCGGCCTGCTAAGCTCCATAGCTTCTTGGGTCTGACCAAGAGAAGTGGCTAAATCGTAAAACTTAGGGTCCGCCCTTGAGGTTGTGATAGCCGGGGTCGTATGGGCATGGTGCTAGGAAGTTGCGCCATGCAGCTGCGTCACCGTTATTACATTTTTAACAGAAATGTGTCACACCAGTATTTGACGTCTTGGTTTAAACCCATACATAACTAAAAACGATCGCAGAAATAGGTCTTAGAAATAGCACATTCGCTTGAAAAACATAACTTCATAGTCGTTAGATAGCGCGTCTTAGCACTTGAAATAAAATTTTATGCTTTAATATATACTTTGCCGTAATGTATCACGCAAATCTCTTGAGACAATGTAACGTACTCTCGTAGCATTATATTCTTTTATACATTATATTAACTAAATCCAGTATCAGTTGGCCAGCAAAACATAATATATTACTGCTATAATCTTGTTTTCCTATTGTATGTTGTTGTCAACCGCGACTCAAAAAAACAACATACCGGAATTGTTATGAGATTAGATGTACGCTCTGGTTCCATTCGACGTGAAAATTTTTCTGAAGAAAGTTTAGCTCATAATAATGTAGCCCTGAAGGTAAATGCAAAGTTGCTTAAAATTAAGACTGTGAAAAATTTGTCTTTGTGTAAAATTTGAAACAAAGTAGAAATGATTTCACCGCACCATACGGCTCGAACTAGCGATTAAAGCTATCAGATATGGCGCTCATCCACTCGACTATAGCGGTAGCGGCGTGAACTTGTTTTATTTACAACAAATTATTATTTGAATTATGCAGCAGACCCTGACTGTAAATCAATGTTAAAGTTATTTCTTATCCCGGGACTTCGAGTATATAGTCAAGTTAACTCCTGAGTGCTCGACTTACCTTGAAATTTAACTACGATTTTGTGGATGACGCTTAAAAACCGCATAACTGTTAGATTTATAGATTGTGTTAATACATTATGTTTTGATGTTGCTTTGACCAGTATTTAGCTTTTCTGTGAGAATTAACATCATGACACACGTTGTTACCAAGAAATGTCCAAACTATGTATAAACGTTCATATAGCGCACGGCTCCTAATCTTATATTATAGAGATTACATCGCATATCAGTGTACGTAACACGTACAGCATATAACAGTGTAAACTTCATTATAAATCTTTATGAGGTTTATTCTTCAGTAACTTCAACAAGTGACATGACACAGTAGAATTCAATCGCTAGTCTCCCATCGCATGTCGGTGACCGGTTTTGCCGAGCGGTTCAGCGATAACGTCGAGGCTAACAATTAGACCCACCTCTGAGCAATGTTACTGATATAAATCTTATTTTGCTTGTGGGAGACTAGTAACGCTGACATACTGTTACTATTATACAAAGGCCAAAACAACGTCACAGTCTGACGGCTGTGACGACATGAGTGAAAATGTGTTATAGTATATTAAAGGAAATATTCGACCAAAATATAGATATATATGTATATTTCTAATTAGTATGATTTTGTTGCTGAAGGCAATGTTTAAGCCAGCGCTCCCCGACATCTGCGATTCAGTTCAAGCTTAGTTCAGTTCGTCATGTTCTCGTAAGTCCTTGTCGCCTTCATCAAGCAAAGTCGCAACATATTTCAACGTTTTACTTCTATCAAATTGTTTTGAGGTTATTATTTCTTAGTTCAACCAAGAACCAGTACAGAATTATAGCTAGCTGGCTATAGATAAGTGTTGACGGTTTATGCTTATATACTACGGTGTCTCAAACAGGTTACCAGCCAATTTGCAGCTAAAATCAGTTAGTGCACTAAAGGCAGCAGAATGTAAGTATTTTAAACTAAAAATAATTGCTTAGTTTTGCAACATCACTCCATATCCATTTTCACTCGAGATGAGTTGTTTTAGAAACGCGATCTTTTTTCTGTAGCAGTTCCAAGATTTTAGCGGGGCCACATTTGTCCGAATCAGGTTAATACGGCATTAATATTCCGGGAATATACATTGTATTTCTTAAATTAATGGGTGCACAAAACTAAAGAATGCCCGTGATCATTTCCACGCGCGATGTTTTCTCGAAGCGATATGGTGCCAAAAGCAAGCCACATAACGTTACATTCATTATAGAAATTCAGGCTAAATTGGTTGATTACAGCAAAATACAGTTTTCTCTTACCCTGAAACACGGCATCATCTGAATTTTGCTCACGAACAGGCAGGAATATATGAAAATCATACCTGAAGTCGCCCAGCCTTCACTACATTCCAAAGAAAAATTTAGTCACGTCCATAGGTAGGCTCTTAATTAATGCTACAACGAACTTTTTGCTTGTTTGTTAAATCTAGCAAACACTATCTGTGTTATCTGTATTATTTGATGCCTTTTTATTCTATCATCTTTTTATTTCTGATTTTAACCATTTTATAATGTATAGATATAATTAATTTAATTTAGCACCTGTAACAACTAGAGCCCTGCGGGTAGAGCCGTTTTGCGTACCCGTACCCGCCCGTGAGCCGGCACCCCGTACCCGTACCCGCCCGTACCCGTGAAACTTTGCCTTTACCCGCCCGCGGGTACCCGCGGGTACCCGTTATAATTGCATGAAGCCAACTACAAAATGTGATGAATTATTATGTAGTCTAAAACAACACGATAATTACACTGTGATTGCGAACCGTTATATGTTTGGTTCGTTCTTAAAATATGCTTTCGAAAAAGTTTACCGTTTAACAGAGAAACGCTTCCGTTTCGCCTTACATCTAGATATAATTGCACAAAAAACAAATCCAGTAGCTATAAAAGTATTACTGTTATCACTATTATTATTATTATTATTTTTATTATTTTTATTATTATTATTATTATTATTATTATTATTATTATTATTATTATTATTATAATTATTATTATTATTATTATTATTATTATTATTATTTTTATTATTATTATTTTTATTATTTTTATTATTATTATTATTATTATTATTATTATTATTATTATTATTATTATTATTATTATTATTATTATTATTATTATTAGTCGAATTCAGACATTTCAGAAAGTTGTTTTATAGATAATTGTATATTTGTAAAATTTCACGGGTACTCGCGGTACCCGTAAAATCACGATGCCTACCCGTACCCGCCCGTACCCGTAATGTGTTTACCCGTATCCGCCCGTACCCGTGGGTACGCACGGGTACGGGCATAGCCACGGGTACGGGTACTACCCGCAGACCCCTAGTAACAACCCATGTCTGATACCTACGTGACGCTTGCTTTTACTTACAACATAACATATTACGCTGGTAAGTTCACTTATGCTTCAGGAATTAAAGGGTTTAAACTGATTTTTTTGTCTAATTAATGCCTAGCATTACCCAGCTCGAACTCAATGGTGACCAAGATATAGAGCGCATTAATACGCTGAGATATAACCAATTTCAAGCTATACTAGAATCTAATGGGAGTCGGTAGGGATGCACGCCTCCTACGTCTCAGTTGGGTAAGCAATAGATTTTTGGAATTTTGTTCAATTTCGCTAAAATTTACCACAATTGTTGCTAAGATTTTCATCAGTTTTTGCTAATTTGTGCCAATTTCTGCCAAAATTTTCCAATTTTGGTCAAATTGCTAAAAAATTTCCGCGGGTTGCAACATACGTGGTGGGGACAGGAAAGATGGCGTGCAAAGCTTTACGAGAAGTTGTAAATATGGCTGCTGAGGGAGGTATAACTTTGCTATCCCACATGGACAGCTATGGCATATGTGCCACCCTTTACAGTTTTTGGATCCCAGCATGTGCATGCCCCTTACAATTTATTGAACTAGCTATTGTATATAATTGCATAGTGACGTTGATTTGGCTGTTGGAACATCAGATTTTCGATGCGTATAAATTTCAAATATAGAATTTATAACGAACAGAATTTAGATGCATGTAACTTTTCTTCGTTTTGGCTTATAGTGTCGCGGCGGCAATTGGTGTTCTTTAAATGTCTTGTACCTTAATACCATATGCGTGAGGTTTGAAATGCCAATGTGGTAGTCCAGTCGGTGCTTCGGGGGCGTAAAGGGAGAGGATTCGGCCTTCAGCCTACCCCGGTGACGATCAGTCGGTCTGCGAAGGAGCGTGCTAGGCCAGGGGGATAAAGTTTTGAAATTTTTGGGACTTAAAATTTTTTTCTACGATTTTGCAATTTTCTCCAAATTTTGTCAATTTTCCGGCGATTTATTTCAAATTTTGGTTAAATTTTCCACGCGCCTACAGCGCGGGAGGGAGGAGGTACGGACTAATTGCCAGGGGAGGATCGGTGCTTCTCTCTATGAGGGTCTGACATCTTAGGCAGATAAAATCCTTATCAGCATGCATGTTCTAAAAGCAATAATATAAATTTCAGCTTCTACTGGTGCAGCCTTTCAAATCTTTGAACAGTTTTAAAGACATGTTGACAAAAATGCGTAATCCAAGTTGTTTTCATATTTTTTGTCGAACCTTTTCAGTTATTTCTATTGACCAATTGTTTGTAGCAACGGGCTTTCTAGCAGCTGACCCTGCGTTAATTTCGCGTGACACCTAACATACCCTCCCTGTCTCTCGCTGACCCTTAAAATTATCGTTTTTGATGGCCACAATTTTCCTCCAATTTTGTTAAAATTTTGCCCAATTTTTGCCAATTTTAGCCTATTTTTGCTAAAATTTCGTGCGTGCTTGCAGTGCATTACAGAGAGGGCAAATATCGTTCAGAAGGATGTCTCATTGTTAGAGGGTAAGCTTCCCTTGGAAAGCTATGATATGTAGATAGATATGTGCAAGAGTGATGATCTCGACCCCTAATTACGGCCTCGCTCTTCCTTCTTAGGCGTAGAGCTGACACCTGGGTCTGTAATATCTAGTTTCGAGGCATGAAAACCCGGTTTATTATTATGCCATAGGCTAAAGCATACAAATCTCTCAACAACAGCAGTCAAAAATACAAATTTTTGTTAGGTTTTTTATTTAATTCAACAAATTTCTTGGTAAACGATCTTTCTTCACCACAAATTGATAATTTCTCAAAGGTGATATGTAATTTTATTTAAACAAAACTGGCAAAGTTTCGCCTTTGCTTATCAAAAGCACTTCGTTTATAACGAAGCATTCGCTTTGCTAATTTGCTAATTAGATGTTTTTATACAAAAAGGAAATGAAATGTCATGTAGACTTTTATTTCACCGGATGTCTTGCACTAGTGATAAAGTGGTGTCAAATTAGTCAAACTTATTTGTGTAATCTGGCCGGCAATATACTGCATTGCGGCAATATTATAAATTGAATACAACATTATATATACCTGATCCACTGTTTCCATAGGGATTGGCAGCGGAGTTAGACCGTCGGCGACTGTATCTTCTTCCGGCTAAAAATCCACCATTCCTTCGCTGGATTCCGCTAGCGGCGCGCTTTTCTCGACCGTAGTTATGTTGTCGGATATCGATTAAATCACGCCACGCTATATCCGTTTGAACCTAAATTGTGCAGATATGAAGGACAGTCTAACGAAATTTGAGATATAACATTACAATAACTAAGGTGGTGGTTTCGAATCCTACCTCTGTTATCATTTTCTGATACTACAAAGTATCATGTTAGCTTAAAAATTATATGTCCTGCTAACAACAATTGTCTCTAGCAATATATACATCTGACCTACACTTGGCGTATGAAAGCGGAAATGGAAGTCGTTCATATGTTTTAAGCTATTTAGACATAGGGTTGTAAAGCAAGGAAGTTTTGTGCGTGGTCATGTGCAATGTTCTTGCGTGCACAATGTGTGGGCGCATGATCATGTATATCATGGGTGTCCAAGGTCCGTCGGCACGGAGAGGGGGGGGGGTGGGAATTCCACGCTAAGGGGTGTAGCCTACGCACACCAATGACTGATATTTGAGAAATGTCGATGGCAGCAGGGAACTCTGATGATTTGCTGTGAAACTAATGTTAAATTTTAGAGCGAAAACCTATTATCACACCGGAAAGCTTGTGTGTGCATCACCTACCATATTGACAAATCACGCTGTCTAAAAATACGAATCATAGAAGCGTTATTGTGCGAAGTTAAAGTTCGTATTTGCTTGCACAAATCAAAGCTCAGAGCAGTCATTTTCCAAGAATAGACAGGTATCACATTATACTCCATAAATTTTTTCTTTAATTTCCGTAAGTGCAGATCATCGCTTAACTCAGGATTATTTATTTGTTTAAAATATATAATTGCCACGCGTTGCCAAACACGTTACACTGCTTTATGTGACAAAATTATAACTCGGCTGATTTTGTCACGAAATATGTCAACCTTTTTAAACAGCGTAAAACTTATATTACAGCTTGCATCTCTTTTCACTACACGCAAAACAAACTTTAGCTTGTTTAGAAAGTTGTTTCTACACAATATTATTAGGGGCTTCTAAAGTCTTACCTTGTGCAATCAAAGCCAACTTACTGGCAATTCCATTGTTGTGTTACGATAGCGTAAGCAAAGCATATTTAACTGCAGCCTGTCAGCTGATATTTTAAAAAAACATGAATTGCACTTCGAATTAAAAAAACTATTAATCCGAACGTAAGTCAGAAAACCATGTCTTTAAGCCGAAACTAATAGATGCCAGCAGGCTCCACCGGTTCATTATCAGTGAATGGCTCAGGAATTTTTTTTCTGCAGTAAAGAATTTCTACATTGAAACTTTTTATCCCGTTTGAAATAGCATTTTTTCTTTTATAATATCTGAATCCAGGTAAACCTTATATTAATGAAATTAGTAACATCAATCCACAGAGCAGTCTGCTTTCATGATATGATACGAACATATTTTGTACGATTTATATGGCGGATTCATACCATGTTGCTTCCGTACAGACTAATGATCTGTTATGAACATACAGATATTTCGAATAAAATACATTCATTTCGTTCAAAGATGAGCTTTTATGTGCATTGTTCGCATGTACAAAAATATCGAAATGCTAAATACGATTTGCCAATATGTAAATATTTAACTTGGCCATCGGATATGTGTACTACAAGAAAAATATTCCAGGAACTTGGTTAAAAGTATTGCGACAGCATAGCCTGCTTCAATTTTATCGTATACATTCCATCTGCTACGTAGAAAATATAAACATACATCAAACAGGTAATTTATACATCTTTGAACGTGGTAAATTTGATTTACAAGTGATCAATTTTATTTTGTTCGGATAACTATTTGAGTCCTGCTTTGATAGCGATTGACGAATTTAAGATGTTTGCCATAGGCCATTTCTCACTGGTGAACGGATTTCAGGGGTTGAATGTCGAAAGATATCGTTTTCGAACGCAACACGTCCGTGCAGTATTCATCCATAACGCACAGCCAGACAAATGTCGAAATCAATGTCACAGCCTGACAGCTGTGACAAACCATAATATTTACACTAACCTGAAAACGTTTAACACCGTTAACGATGTCTTCGTACATATTATTAGATTCGTAGTAAAGCAACAACATAACGATAACGGGAATGAAAATTGCAACGGTACTCAACGCTAAAGATAGTCTGCCGAGTATTTGTGTATCGCTTATAATTGAATGCTTCTTCGGTTTGATTTGTGTCATTTTAAAGCCAAAATTATTTTTGCTCACGGTTATATAATTATTTTCAACGCAATAATATAATTCATATTTTGCTGTTTCAGAATTCTAATTTATATCGGACATAAATAACATATCTATATTTAATCTGTAAGATTATACATACATTGTTTTATATGTTTAGATATGCTATGAAAAGACTTAAATCAAATGTCAGCATCACTACTGCGTATTAAAGAGCAGCAGGTTTATAGCTAAGAATATCGAAACATATTTCGCTGAAACAAGTCTATCTAAAAGTCTAAAATCACATTTTAATTCGGATACTTTATATTACCCGCGACGCTATCTGTATTTTCAAATATTTCTTTATGAGGTTGTAGGGGCGCAGCAAGAGGAGGGGGAGGTGGGCTTACACACATTTTGGCAAAAATCGACATAAAAAGGATTTTCACTTATATGGCGTCTGCAGTTTTCCTTTATGACCATTCCCACTTTGAGTTATCCCTCCCCCACATACGAACAGCGTGCAGCACTCCTGTGAAGTGCCTGTTTCTTTTAGAATATATCCGCATAAATTATATTTGTTTGGATTTTTATTAATTTCATACTCTCGCTCATCTCGGCACAGATTTAGATATCCCAACCAACTATATGATTTTTGAAGAGTGACATAACGCATTCCTTGGGAACGTCACCCGTTGGAAAATCTCTAGAAAACAATTAGTGTAATCGTCAAATTGCGAGGTTTTTGCAATATGTAATTCCAAGTTAGAACAACTGGAAAATAATAATGGTCAAATATTTTTGAAATCTTAAACAATGCAGCATTGTTATTCTTGACGTAAAAGATTTAAGCTGTAGAATTATTTGCACATTGAAGCCAATAAAAGAAACAGCAAAATTACATATATTCAATGTAACAGCTTAAACATGCAGGTCATCATATTGATATACAAGATTAATTCTGGCATATGCTGGGTCCTCACGGATGTTTGTTAAAATACCAATGTAGCGCGATGCTGATAAACTACGGTGTTGCCTTCTTAATATTAATGGAAAAAGTCAAAACGTGAATTGCTATATGCCTAGCTTTGTATTTTTATGCATGGAATACATTACGACACCAGAAACATAAGAAAAATATTCCTAAATTTGCCTTTAGTGCCTTTATTTCTTTTCTTACATGCTCACTTTTCTCAGTATATGCAAAAGTTTTCCTCATAAAACAGTTGGCGAAAAAGTATGCATGGTTAGTGTAGGACAAAAATGTGATGTCCAATTCTAAGCCAAGGTTACGGCTAGGCTTAGCGAATTTGTTAGGCTCTGGCTTAAACTTAGGATTCCTGGGACACACTTTTACATGATTGGCCTATCACGAAAGCTAGACAGACTTAGAAAGCCATACCAGAGAGGAGGCTGTGAGAATACTGGCAATAATTGCATCATTTACAATAAGATGCGTGCGCCAGGGCCAAACTATGTCACCCGTCCAACTTAACTAGTTCGCGTGAACTATAACTTAGTTGGACTACTATGGTACATTTTTATAGCTTAGTTAGTCTTAATGTAACAAACAGGGAGCTTAGCAAGATTCTGCGTGACAAATGGAACGTCCGGCTGAACTGTCAATTGAGAAATTATATTTAGTATTGTGCTTAGTGAAACATCATTTTGTTCTATAGTATTTTCACATGAATGAGCTCATTCCACTCGTGAGCGAAGCGAGCGACTGGAACGAGAATTTTCAATTTTGGCTCTGGAGGGGGGTTGAGGACGTCCTGTCTGTGTATGTGTGTCTCTCGTACTTGGATCTCGATAACGGTTGGGCGGATTTTGATGCACTATAGCTCATTCGAACCGCAATGGTCGATTTAGGTGTAGTGACGGAGCCCGATTTTTGAATTTTTTCTCGTGGGAAAAGTTATGGGGCAAAATGACGTCATTTTGGCCCATTTTTGGCACCCCCTCCAGCTTTTGCGTCGTTTCTCAATAAGTAAACGAGGTATCCGCAAACTAATAGGCCTATTCCATGTAGCTTAACCAGGGCTTTCCAATAATATATAACAAGTTTATTAACTACTTCCCAATCTGGAGTCTATAAGCTTATAGTTGGCGTCAAATTTCATATTTGGTGAAAAGTCGTGGGAAATGACCTAAATGTGTGTTTTTTGTTGCTTTTAGTGTCTTATATGGGGTTTTCTGGGCCAACAAGCTCATTGCGAGTGTCCAAAATATTGTGTGGCAAATATTTTTCACACTTCTGCTTCGTACTTTGTATGAAAAATGAGATTTTTCTCAAGTGTAGGTTTGAATTCTTTAACGTTCTTTTCACGGTCAATTTAGGGTTTTATTGAATTATTAAATTGTTAGTTGATTGTTTTTGTACTCGTTGTATGATGTTTTGTCTACTGCATACGTTGGCTATCAAAAGAGGCGGGCGTAACTATGACTCATCACTCACGGTTTATATAATGCTGCACCTGCGTACTGTGTGTAGGCTTTGTTTGTGTGTGCTTTCTACAACAGACTTTGGGGGATTGTTCTCACCACTCAAATTCTGGCTCGCAAGCGAGCTTCGCTAATTCTAAGTGATATATTTGTTTTAATATATACAACTAACGTTTTGAGCTGTATGCCGCTTTTGGGCATTATTAGATACGTATAATAAAACGTAATGTTCGCGGACTAGATAGTCTATGGCTTAAGTTATAGGGCTCAGCTGAACACCGTGACAAAAGCACAGTCCGGCTCGACACTCGATGACAAATGCATAGCTTAGCTAGGCTATTCAAAATTTTAGTAGTCGAGCTGGACTGCATACTTGACATAGTAGCTAGCCCATTTGAACGAGTGACATAATAAGGACCATGCGCACGCATCTTATTGTAAATGATGCAAAATTTACTATTCAAGTTCGTATATACAAGGGTATAAAAATTTATAGATGCCCTATGCAAGTATAGCGATAATCTAACGACGATTCAGCTGGTGTATTGTTAAAGATTTCAGACCCAGAAACAACCGAGGAAACAGATGACCTTCGAAACTCCTCTATGTTATATTGCTGATGAATTATAATCAGACTATAATAGGAAATCGAAAATCCGTTTCCCAAAATCTTTCTACATAATTTCAATAAATCACTAATAATAATAACAACAGTCTACAACGGTGTTTTCAAATTTGAAAGGGCACTTTAATATTCGCCGATTTAAAGTTCAAATTCAAATATTAATAACCGATTCGAAGTTATAAAAGATTAATCAAAAACATGAAGAAAAATAAACACGATGCTGAATATGTCAATAACATTAATATAGTTTTCGATTTTAACGGTTGTTATAGAATTTAGATTACAATACGATGGTGATTCTGCATTGACACTATCATGGTCCCTTAAATTCAAAATGGTGACTATAACCTTATTATGCTTAATGATATCGCCTCAAAAAGGCCACTTCTACGGAAGTCCGGACTCGAAACTTCTTACTATAAGTAAATTTCAAAAATCAAGTTGTACATGTGTGATGCAAACAATTTGGCCAATGCAACTTTTATGGGCGGAAGTGAAATACACGCTATGCCATTCTTGACATACTAAGCCTAAGCCTTAGTCTTAGCATAAGGCAAGATCCATATATAAGCCATGTACTAAGCCTAAGTGTAAGACGTGGGAGAATGGCTGCCTCTCCCTCTGAAGTCTCGCTTTAATCTGTGCTACTGATCTGTTTTATTAGGCCCAATGTATCAGTGTATATCTACGGACTCTTCACCCGTTAAACTTGTGCTTCATCCTTTCATACAACGTCGGCTTTATCTGTACAAATACTCGGTATTAACAACCCAACGGTTTTGACAATATGAGTAGTGCAGATTCAGTCGTGTTAAATTCGTGTTTGAAAGATGCTGGAGGAACGTCTCAAAAAGCGTATTGGCTAAATTAAAAACAGGAATACAGTTAATGCTGTGCTATGCCAGTAGTAGTAACCACAAATGTTCAATCCAACTTTAGCCTGATAATTATTGTCTCAACGCATGAGAAAATTTTTTAAAAGTTTTATAAATTTTCTATTTATAAATTTGAAAGTGTTTTTCGTTTTACAAATAAATATAAACCAATTCTGTAATAGTAATAACGACTGCAACAGTACATTTGTTCCGCTGAAATTATTAATAATCCATGGAAAATTTTAAATTGCATAAAAGTGTAAAAACAGATCAATAAAATTTGAACGATATTATATCAAATTCATATTTTTATCTGCCTTAAATTTGAAGATAAAATTGATTTATGATTTATTAAAAATATATAAATTAAGGTTGTACTATAGATAGACTCTGTTCATTGGCCTTTTGACTGTGAACGCAATTGTCTAGCAGAAGGCCCTAAAATAATCTATTCACTAATACCGTAGGTAGTGTGCCTTGTATTATTTAGTTATTCCCAGCTACCGTGTTGCTCTTCGGGGCTTACAATATTTAAATATGATATATTCGCTGACACGTATAACTCAACAACAGCTTGTCGGAACGGGCTCAAAATGTTTGTCTCGACGCGAACTGGAGCGGTTGCGAGACTTACATTCCTGGCTAAGCATCTTGACCCAGTATTACTGAAAAAGCTCTATTTTCAAGGTGTTACGTTACAAAGCTTGTGAATTTGCTAATTTACATAATAACGTGTGCCAGTCCTGTATATATTTACATGTGCTTTTCATATATAGGGGTATAAAAGCCTTTGCCTCTTTCTCCCTTGTTGCCAAGTTAAGAATGAACAGGCTATCTTTTCAGGAGTTAATTTTAAATTCTTCGGATCTAATCAAGCACTTGTTTCTTCCACAAAAATTTATTGGTCCACGTTTTGATTGCCATCTTTTCGAGGTACTACAGTTTTACGCACTTTTCGGCATAAAAATTAACATTTTCAGGGAATCTCTACGGTAGTTAGGATCTTGCCATTCGTGGCGCTTTAGTATATACTTGATATTGTTTAATGAAAGTAACCATCAACAAACTTTAAATTTGTTGTTCTTGAGGCCTTAGTTTGGTTTGTATGGCACATAATGATAATACAGTATTCCGAAGTACTTAATGAATGTACTATCACATGTGCAGTAAATAGCTAGAACAGCTTTGTATTTGTAATATTGGTATACCCATATTCTGAGTATAGATGAACCATAATCAGCTGTATTTTTATACTAATACGATTTTACATCAAAGAGATGACATTAGAAATCAATCCATTAGATAGCTGGGATGGTGGAGCACGCTACCTAGTACTCAATAGCAAATAGCTGTAATTTTGTAGGTGAACTATTTTTGATGGGTTGAACGTAAACCGATTGTGTTCAGCGCTGTAGTGCACTTCATATGAAAAATTGCAGCTATTGCTTAAAGGATTATGCGACGTGTTTCGGCTAATAAGGCTCTTGATAGGATAGTCCCTTTTATTTATATGTTTGAAAATTTCAGTAAAAATGGTGTACATGAAAACCCAACAGTGACGAGGCGGCATCTATCATTTTGCTTCGGGATTTGGAAAATGACTTAAAAGCTAAGTTATTATTTTTGCTATTTTTTGATGTTCTAAATTTTACCGTGTTTAGTTTCTAATTTTTTTTTATGTTTGCGTTTTAAGAAAGCTGACGTGTTCGAATTTTGACATCGACTTTGTTGGTATGATATTTAGAAACATTTCTCGGCGTAATGATGTTCGTCCAAAACTACAATCCGGAAAAAAGAGTTGTAGCAAAGATTGCTCAGGGATTAAACATCCGTAAACCATTGCATGTCGACTACACGATTGTATAACAAGTAAAATTGAAATTCGGTATGTTCAAACGTCAGCTATGGTGAATCTAGATTTTTACTATACGACGGTGCAAAGAAAATGAAGAATATTCGAAAAATCGTGTCGTATATTAAGAGCTAAAAGCACATACTCGTAGCTAAAGGAGCTAAGCTTAGTGGATGGACAGACTTCACGGGGAGAGCTCATATATACAAATATTAAAATCACTGTGAGTTCCCAATCCCAGTACGGAGATGACGCCCACTTAACAACCCGTAATCACGGAAAGGCCTGTAAAGATATTTGTATGCTTTTCGCAAATGTATTGAATCATTCAAATCATTGTATAGTTCTTGAATGACATCTGTGAATTGTGCGTGGCATAAAGCACCGTTAACAAACAGAGAAATGTGTTCAAAATATGAACAAGCTACCCTGTCGGAAACACATACTATGTGCCAAGAACTTTCGTTTCAAAACGAAAAAGTTTTCTTCTTAAAAGAAGAATGTCACAGCAGTCATATTGCTATTAACAATAGAATTTATGCGCCTGTACTACATATAGTTACTTAAATATAAACTTTACGACGGTTCAACATAATATATGGTTTTTGAAACATGTCAAATTATTTGACTTCAGCGTTTGCGAATATGCTGTCTATGAAATAGCATTAATGAATTCAGACCTGGTAAATTTGATAATATAATTTTCGATGTCATCAATTCTCGGAATTCCTAAATGTTTTAATCTCAATTGTAGTCAACAAATCCGAAACGTTTGCTGCATGCCATTTTTGCCTGGCATGCAGACTCCAGCGGTCGGGTCTGAAAAGGCTTTCATGACTATAAGAGATACGTGCAGTGCAGTGCAATTAAAGCTGTAATGCACACTCTGACAGAAGGTGAAATCAATGTCACAGCCTCACGGCTGTGACAAAAATAAAACTGCGAAACGGATAATAGTCAAAGATTAATAATTAAAATAAATGATGATCTATATCATTTGCTGTTGTGGGATATGTAATACGGGTAATATGCGTATATGATTTACAGGGTGTCTTATAAGTATAAATGTTTAAACCTTACTTTTGTGACACGTTTTACTTTTGTAACACGGACACCATAAATAAATAAATAAATGAATAAATAAACAAAATATATAAATAAATATATATATTACCAAATGGTACTAGTGGGGCTTTTGCCCCGCTTTCCTTCAGAGTGTTCGCTCAGCGCTGTGCTAGGTAACTCAGTGTCCCGCAGAGATGGATATATGCGTACTCCGACTGACAAACAGAGGTCATGGTAACCATTGGGAAACACGGGTGACTCATAAGTCGTTCCAGCTTATTAATAAATAAAATGCAAGTCAAATGTCTCGGTGACAAACTGTTAGTGAGGCTGGTCTGCAGGGACCTTAAAACATGTTTCACGGACTTTGTGGGTGACAATCCAAAAGAATAAGTATCTAGTTATGGGTCAAATAGCTATGAAGTCAATAGCAGCAGGATAGCTCATGTTTGCGCGTGCGCTAGACTACTAAGTCAATGACGGTCGTCTCATTGCGGCGCCCAGAAGAACCTATCAAGGTAAACAAGTGGTACATGTAGTTCGTACCTACTAGTGCGCTGCAGTTGCCAGGTTTCCCGGATCCGTCACATTTCGATGTATCCCCTAACAAAGCCTGGTGACACAGAGAGCCCTGACGATGAGGGCACGAAATCGCAGGCCTAACTCATCGTGCAAGGTAACGGAAAGACGTACAAACACTGACTTTCACTATTCTTTTGAAAATCAACTTTGATAACGAAGGATTACCGATGCCATATGCCACCGTTTATATGACCCTATGTCTCGGTCGGCTGAGCATAGGACTTTCGACCGTGAGGTCGAATATTTGAATCCGGATGATTATGACTTATACTTTCATCCTTTCCGGGTCATTAATTAAACAGTAGACAATTGACGATGGTCGATTGTGGCTTCAGTTACGATGGATTTAGTACGGACCGAAACTTTGAGAAAACGGTATCGCTACATCGCAGCTGAATTCAGCGGAAATGATAATTTTAGTTTTGTATAAACTTTCTGAAGCAGCCAAGTTTCAACATAGCGTCCATCTACGTCGGGTTTGACGGGACATATTTTAAGGTAAGCCGACCGCAGGAGTCCGTACACCGTGTGAAAATGGTGCACAGCAAACGTCTCTACTCTGACTGATAGCCATAAACGCAACAAAAATCCATATTTTGAAATTGCTATTTATCTATATAGTATTTCATAATGAATAAGTGTTGAATATTGCAGCTGGTCATATAATAAAACAAATATAGCATAAAATATCAATTTTTATAGTTTTACACTTTCGAATTTTACAGAATTTTACTGCTACAATGAATGTATAGCCGCCATGCCATTGATAGGCTTGAAGCTTCTTGTAGCGTTTTAAAATAAAACGAGCCACTTCGCTAGTGAGATCGCTTATGAGGCCATCATTTGGCGTTGTACGTCCAGAAAATGCAGTTATTAATGTTGTTGCTGAATTGCTGAATGCTCCATTTTCAGAAGTAATAGCTTAATGCCTTCAGTTAGTGATCGCACAGCATGATTTTTAGATAAATGACATGTTAGCCTAAGCTTTACAATGTTTGCATTTTACTTGCAATAGATTTTAGCTGCTTCTATTGTTCTGATCGAAAAACTTGTCTTTGTAATAAATATAGCAGATCGGTGCGCGCGACATGCCAAGCGAACTCAGCTGTACACGAATTGGTTGCACATAAATATTTTGCTAAATCTTGATAACTATAGTCAACTTGTTAACAAGCAGGTAAGGTACAACAAACTCATATATGAGTTTGGCAAATTGAACAATATGAGTTTCAAAGGACTATTTTAATTTGTTTCACTTTCAAGTAGCCTAACTATTTTGGTATGATTCAAGTGATTTTTTCGTTTTAGCCACCGCAGCCATGCTTGCCGCCAGTCCTTCGGGAGAATCGTCGTTGAGCATTCGAAACACTTGAGCTAACTCTTGGAGTTGCTTGAAATCAGCTAACAACTCTTTATATAGACGATGTTCACGACCGTGAGTTATTTGCAGTGATTTGGCAGCCTGTAATTTAATCAGCGACATGGCACTGCTGATTCGGCTCACAACATGGTTTCTCGATAAATAGTATATATTCACACATCATACACAAAATTTTGAAGCTAACATGATAGTTTCCAACATCAAGAAAGCTCTAATGGATGAAACTAGCATGCACTACATAAATGACTACAAATCCATTCAATGCAATGTTTGGAAATAAAATTTGCAGTTGCAGCCGCCGCGATATGACATTGTTTTTAAGCTTTGCCAGTCTGTCTATTGGCAACACCTTGTGCTCGGCAAATGATGCATTATTAGTTAATGGTAACCAGCAAGGAAGATTGAAAATACATTGATAAATTTGACATTTACTATTGTTACAGCAAAAAATTACTTTTGTCGTCGAATCGTCATGCATGACAATATGCATTCAACTGTACCGTGGTTTTCCCTAAATATTGCGAAGTTGCTAGGATGTCACGGAGGTGTTCAGGGAAGGAGCTCTTAGGGTATGAATTTCATCGATTTTTACCAAAATTTCCACATGTCTTTTTTAATTTTTCTGAAAATATTCCAGACGTTTTTTGCGGGGAGAGGAAGATGGTGAGCCTTCACGTAGGTCATCAGGGAAGAGGTTTTCGGGAAGGAAGATCCTCAAAATTTTCATCACTGTTTGCCAACTTTTCAACAAATTATGTTAACTTTCTCAAAAGTTTTCACGAGCCTCCGGCGCTCGGGTGATGACAGGTTGCTCAGCTTTAGGAGGTGGTATGGTAAATAAAGTTTCAGGGCGTTTCGTCCCTCAAGGGTAAATTTCCTACCTTACCCCATGGACACCAACAATGCTTGCAAATGATACCAAAAATTTGGGTTTTGGACAAAGTTGGCCCTCAAATCAAAAATCCTGGATACGCCCGTGCCAATTATACTCATAAATTTTTTATTCTGCAATCAAAAATAACACTTAAAAACTTTGACAATACGATAATAGTAAACGGTATCATAGTTGCTAAATTAATTACAGCCCAGTAATGATAAAAATACGTACTTCTCGCATCATCACCTGGGCTTCGCGAAGCATATGAGCACCGCCCATCATTTTACCCATGTTCATCATCATTGAACTTATTGCTGGATGATTGGGTGGATAATATTCTCTATAACAAAGCCATATCTTTTTGAGCACAAAGCTATATGATTATGAGCATCACCCATCATTTTACCCATGTTCATCAGCATTGAACTGAATGCTGGATGATTGGGTGGATAATATTTCTTGTAACAAAGCTATATGTTTATCAGCACAAAGCTATATGTTTATCAGCACAAAGCTATATGTTTATCGGCACAGAGCTATACGATTATGAGCACCACCAATCATTTTACCCATGTTCATCATCATTGAACTTATTGCTGGGCGGGTGTGTGTATAATATTCACTGTAACAAAGCTATAGGTTTATGAGTGCAAATCTATATAATTATGAACACATCCTTCATTTTACCCATGTTCATCATCATTGAACTGATTACTTGGTGGTAGGGTGGATAATATTCCCTGTAACAAAGCTATATTATTATAAGCACCACCCATCATTTGACCCAAGTTTATCATCATTGAGCTGACTGCTTGGTGGTTGGGTAAATAATATTCATTACAAAAAAGCTATATGAATATTCGCACAAAACTGTATCATTACGAGCCGCACCCATTTTGTTACCCATGTTCATCATCATCATTGAACTGATTGCTGGGTGGTTGGGTCGATAGTGTACTCTGTAACGAAGCTATATGAATATGAGCACCACCTATCATTTTACCCATGATCATCATCATTGAACTGATTGCTGGGTGGTTGGGTGGATAATATTCATAGTAATAAGTCTACATTATTATGGCAATAATAAAGTATGAAACAATGCTAAACTCTAATATTTCTGTAACATTGATACCTACACTTATATAAAAACTCGGGTCTTTTCTTTTAGCCCCCCAGCCCGAATTTAGTCAATTTTGAAGATACAGAGCTGATTTTGGTATCAATCGATTCAGCATGATGAGGTGGTTCAGAAAATACTCATTTTACCCACATCCCTAAAAAATTTTTTTTGATTTTTTCAGGTCCCAATGGTCTCTTGGGAACCCATAATTTTTTTCTTTGGAATATGGTTATGTTGGGTAGGTTTTTACTCGGCTTGATGAGAAAAATCTGCTGGTGCATAGTTTATCGCAATTTTCACCACCGTTAGAAAGTTATGAGGGCCCAAATTACCCTGAAAGGCGGAAATAAAATGCAGGCCATGCTGTTCTCGATATACTAAGCCTAAGGGTTAGTCTTAGCCTAAGCTAAGCTCGTTATATAAGACATACACTAAGCCTAAGCCTAAGTCGGGGGCAACCGACTTACCCCAAACCCACCGCTTTAAGCTGTTCTTTTTTCTAACGTTATAAGGTATCGCCATGACCCTATTCCGAAGAAAAAAATTTTTGGGTTCCCGAGGGTTCCCGACAATTGGAACCTGAAGAAATCGGAAAAAATTTTTTGGGGGGATGTGGGTAAAATGAGCATTTTCTGAACCGCCTCATCGAGGTTAATCGATTCATACCAAAATCAGCTCTGTATCTTCAAAATTGACCAAATGCGGGCTGGGGCGCCTAAAACAAAAGACCGAAAAACTCTATATTAAAACATTACGACCTAAGGATTAAATAATATCACCAAATTGGGTCAGCAATATTTAAAGTGCTTCTAACGCTCACGTGCAGATTGTGCCAACACTTTGCGGTGGAGACAAAGAAGAATGTTGCACAATTTATTATTATAATTATGATTTGATTCGCTTAGTGTTAAATGTCGGCCAAAATTATAGCTTGGGTGCCACAAAGTTTAGCAATCAATACCAATCTGATGACTTACTGATATGCTGGCAGCGTTTCTTGACCATACTTCGAGGCACTATCGTAAATTCCGAGATCAGTAGCAACGTCAAAAGCAAAATCAGACAATCGAAATCGATTTAAATTCAATGGATGTAATTGAGTTCGTAGCGTCGAAAGTGTTTTTTCGGCCAATGCAATTAATTTTGGTCCAATCGATGACTTGTCTTTATTTGATGACGCCGCAGCTTGTTTCATTATTTCCGCATATACTCGAGCTGCGTCTTCGTTTTTTGTTAATGCTACTTCGGCACGAACTTTGTCCATTCCAACACCGCAGTCGATACAGTTGTAGTAGTCTAAAACAAAATAATAATTAATATTAGTACTATGATAAAATGATTCGTAAAGGTTTGCCTAAGGGTTGCTACTTGGCAGTAGAGTGCTTAAACATGATACATGCTCATACATGAACAGGGAGATTGTTCTCCTCTAAGGCGCGAACCCCTCGGCGTGTCGCCGATACCACCTGGGAGGTAGCCTGTTCATCTGAGGTTCCGCAACCCCACGCTCTCCTTGACCGAACCTCGCCGCAGGCGCGAATAAAATTTTGGCACAAATAGGCCAATATCACACAAAATGGGCAAAAATTGGGCGATACTGGGAAGAATGGGAGAAAAATGGTAAAAGGTATAGAACAATTGTTAAAATGAGTACCAAAAAATTTTGAAAATTTGACTTACAAAACATTTCAAAATTTTATCCACCCTGAAGAGATCCTCCATTCGACAGCCTGATCCCTCCATGTGACTACTCCTATGCCACCGCACCCGCTATCTCCTGGGATTTCCGAAATTGCCCATATATGCAAAACATGTGCCCTAGAGATAATGTTAGCTTTAACATAGTAGCCAATGTTGGCACGACGTCTTTGTTTTAGTTGCTAACAACATTAGAACACTTCAAGTAAAACCTGTGCGAAGTAGCAAATTCGACTATGGGACAAAATTATTTCCTTGCTTGGGCACCAATGAAATTACATACAGTGGCAATATAAGCAAATCAAATGTAAAACATAAATCTACACTGTTTAATTTTCAGATAGATGTATTCGTTATAATTTTGTCCAATTTTACAACACCAGTTTTCAAAAAATAAGCTACCGTCGTCATTATACATGATCAAGGTCCGACGCCCCAATTGGCAACCGGGTGCTCGAGGAGACGCATTCGGCCTACCAGGAAGTCCGGCGCGGTCAGTGGGGGAGGGAGGGTTGGGGCTTTCTCGACTTTTGTATAGCACGCTACGTCTGCGATGGAATAATGTTCACGAATACATACATTTTCGGTTCGTCATATTTATGTTCACCATCGCCCCACCACGTCAAACGAATAATGAAAGCATTCTTAGACCATAGCATTATAAAATGTGTTACATTGGTTTGAACGATGCGTTCTCAACATTGAATAAGCTATAGAACATTTGATAGAAGCTAGCTGTAGTTGAGTTTCATCATTTTCAGTTAGATTTGCAATTCGCAGCTGGAGTTAGGGCAAGCTTTAAGGGCCGGATGTTACTATTACAAAAATGCATAGCTTAGTGTGGTGGGTTTAGGCACCGCTGCCCAACGACTTAGGGTTATTCTAGGCCTTATTTAAAATGTGAAACTAAGGCTAACGCTAAAAACCATATAGCATGAATTTCAGCCTCGTCTGTAAAAGTTTATATTGAACCCCCAATCATTCGCTTAACTTTTTCATAATTAAGTAGCTGACGCACTTGGTTCAACGGTCATAACTGAACAACGGTTTGTGAATAAATATAATACATAAAATAAACATAAACTTGTTTGGCGAACACATTGGTACTCATTATTGAAGCAAGTTATAAACAAGAATGAAATTTTGGCACTAGATTGACTGGGGAAAATTCAATGGGAAATTCTACCACCTTTTCAACTAGGCCCCCACAGTCTGTGGACCCCAAACACCTGAAACCCCAAACGGGATTGATTCACGACTTTTCCGTGAAATTATTCGGTAATTGCTACTGATTTTCGTCCACAAGATTACGGGTAATAGTGAGATATTGCGTACAATTACTTAAGCCACTCATCTGTGTGTGAAAATACTTCTACGTTACATAAATACTCAATACACTATTGCTACCAATGACTGTTTTATATCAGTATCTCTAAGGATCGATAATAAAGGCTCGTTGAATTGTGCGACACTAAATTCCACTAATATGATTTACGTTATATGATGTCGTCATTTTTCGGCTTACACCAAAAAAATCTGCCATCGGTTAATGGCTGCATTTTGCCAAGGTTGACTGGGTGGTACCTGCAACCAAGGCGCCGATAATGTATACTATTACACTAGATCTTACCGTCATCGGTTGCTGCTATCTCTCACTATCTCGTTAACTATTGGCGCCAAACTGGCTGGTGTCCCAATAAGGCTGGTTTAGCAGTAGGTATACAGTGATAAAGATACTAGTATGTGTACCGCATCGACTTATTTCTATGCTCATTGATGTCTAGGCAGAAAAATGACCGCATTGCCGCAAGGTACATGGGTATGACTGAGGAGAGTTATACTGAGGCGCATTTTTTGTCATGAACTGCTGGTATTTTTATGCAACTAGTGCATTAACTAATCTGCGCACATAGGTTGAAGCGTTGTAAACTGTGAATCACTAGACTTTGGTGAAAAGTTTCTAATTCAAAATATTTTTTAATTTTTAAATAAAATATATTTGAACTTGTTGTTTTCGTGAAAAAATCTCTAAGTAACAAAGTTTCTAATAAAGCAAAATCATGAATAGCCGTCCACCGACTAATAATGATTGTAGGGTCACGAATAGAAATGTGAGCACGCTACAGACCCAACGACAAAATGTAATGAAACGCCGCCGCATACCAACATCATCGTCACTTCTTTTGACAACACAACCGCCACAGTCTTCCAGCGGGCAAACGAGGCTATTTGTTTTAGCATCCTGAAATTTTGAAAATTTAGCGACTTGATAGTAGTACAGATCAGGTTATAGCATGCCGTACAAAGAATATATACACACAATATTCGTAAAACCTGCCAGAATGAAGTGAACTTTTGCAGCACAAACTTTATATGACATAGAAGTACCAATAACTAAGAAAATCCACCTTGTCATATTATTACCATAAGAAATTTGAAAGACGCCGTATTATGGAACAGGATGTGCGTTAGTGAGAAAGAATATAATATGCTAGAAATATTCTCAGAATATTTAAAAATAATGTGCGCTTTATACATTGTAGCAGCTAAAATGTGGATGTCTAGGAAGCCATATTTTCATCTCCGGACGCACTCTTTCGATATAACATTACATTTTCGGCGCCACTATAGTTTTGAGTATTTGAATTTGTATAAAGTGAATACTATCCATTGAAATATGGCATAGTTTCATTTTGTGGCTACAGATATAAAGGTAGGATAACCTCAGCGTTGTTACTTACTTGCTAAAGCGACTACACTAAATTATTTTAATCATTGTGGAAAGTATAGACAATGTTACAAGCCATGTGTTTACGAACAAATCGTTCTTTACAAATATTTTAATGTTCTGGTTGGTTGTTCCATAGTTCATTGATGATTGAAGCTTCATTTGACCAAATATACTTTTATAAAAAGAACAAGTATAAGATCTGGATTAGAATAAACATATTGCTTTAGGCATATTGGACAGGATTGAGGCTACGTTGAGGTTGTTCGTTCAAACTCTGTATATCGTTAGTCTTTGTTTAGTCAGGAGGATATTTAACATCTGACTGACAACTTTAGTTTTAATAAACAAAATGCGAAATTCGGCTGCAGTTCATAAAATAGTAGTTGCACAAACTAACACGGGGTTATCATTGTGATACTGCAAGATTTTATTGTGGAAGTTTTGCCCTCCCCCCGCGTACAACTTTCGCGACATCATCAATGATATGATTTACAGGACATCGTCACTATTTTTTACGTAATTTTATATCGTTTTTCGGACGCCATCAATTTTTCTTTATGATATATGAACAAGGTCAAACGTTATTGGTAGTTACGAGAGTTCTCTGGGGCGGAAATTTGTTATTTTTGTGTTGTAAGAAGCTTATGCAGTGCAAATTTTATGTATGCAGTCTCGTTGCGAAGTTATCAACACAGCAAGGTCATGAACTTATTTAAATAATTTGAAATTTCACTTGTTGTTTTTTCCGCCTTTTTCGTCACATGCCTGAAAATAGAGTCAACCAATTTATATAGCTGTGCATGGTATGTATCTATGGCATAATCACCGTATACCATAAAAACCATTATAGACCGTTGTATAATTTTGATTGTATAGGATCAAATCAACGACATGGCGCGGCGCGTATTGTATAACACAAAGTTGATAGCATAAATATAATTTTGACTAGTCATCTCTAAAAATGATAATTTTATTAACGTATTTATAACATTTAACTAACATGTTGTGGAGAACGATATAAAGCTAAAATATAAACAGTTTAAAATATCCATCTCTTCTTTCAAATATAGCCCAAAAATGCAAGTTCATTTGTAATGCCAACAACGATAATCGGCGCAGTTCAGTTTAACGGGCAATAACTAAACGTACTCGTAGACGATTCTCGCATCTAGAACATCGACAGTGAAAATAGTAGTTTTCGGCAAGTTGCTTTTGACGTTCATTACTCGATTGTAGTAAAAGTACGTAGTTGATTCTCAGCTGCAAACTATAACGTTTATCGCAGAAAACGCATAAAAAACGTCACATGCAATAAAATTGTTTGCCACTTTTCTCGGACTATATATTATTATTATACATCACTCCAATCCTGCGCTGACCATACATCATCATACACGCAAGCAGGGGGTTCCTTTATGAGGCATCGGAGCCCCTCGCCTCCGTCTGAAGCGCCGATCATCTCCATCTCCACACATTGGCCTAACGCGGCCCCACTGCCCGGCGCGACACTGGAGCGCATAAGCGCAGAGGATAGAGCTCTTCCCGCCCTACCTAACCTCCCAGCCCCCGCCGAAGAGGACCCGGCTACCGACCTCGTGCAACCTCGGACCCCTGCATATATGAGCAGTGGCCTACTATTATGTGTTAACGTAATCTTGTGTAGTATATAGATGGTGTAGTATATAACTACGTTGTGGTACAGTTTTTTGGTCTTGGCCGATGTCATTGAGTAGCGGGTCACACCTTTGATTGTTTTGCGCTGGATATTGTGTGAGATTTGTTGTTGAATCAAGTATTACGAAAATATAGTTTAGGGTTTATGTCTTAGAGAATTATATATTAAAAGCAACAATTATTAAATTTGATTTTCCATTTGATCATTAATCTACCAGTTGCAGTGATTAACGTTTTCAATGCTCATTATAAGTATTCAAAATTCCTTGCGATGAAGAGTTAACCGCATACGCTACAAGCTATTGCAGCAACGTGTTGTCTTTTAAGATTCAAAATTAAGTGCTACTGGGCTTTGTTTCACAAAACCAAAAGTAAACGATTGGTGTCTTCACGCTTATAATAGATTTGTCTTTATTTTGTAATATAAAATCTGTAATAGAAGAATATTTTTCTTACACTTCGGGGTAAAAATTTTGATATTTCATATGTTATTTTAAGCTATTTTCAAAATTATAAACCGTAAAGAGTAAACCTTGGGGTTTGTTTGTTTCTTGACTATTTCAAGAAAAATAGTTTAGACTTTCGCACAAATATCACTTTCGCACAAGTTACTTCGTTAGATTTCGCACACAAATTTGAATTAAGCTAATCGTGGATAAAATACTAAGCCTATTTGCAGACCTTTGTCAAAATATATAGCGTTGTAGTAAAAAGAACGATATCTCCGCGAATGCTATAGCATAAACATATATTGATAAATTGATAAATATTAATTTTTAATTAATTGATATTTAATAATAATGCGTACGTTACTTATTAATGATTAGGCCAGAGTAATCATGACAACTTAGCGAACCATTCAAATTCGCTCATTCATCCTGTATAGTCTGTACTGGTCATGGCTTTTTATACTGACTATAATTGCTCTTTTGATATATACTGTATTACATTAAAATGTAGTAAAGTATTCGTTAATTTGTCAATGAATGGGTTACAGCCGTAATACTGGAATGTTGTGATCGTCTTTTGTCACAGCGTTCGCTTATAGTTTAAGCTTCATTGTGCACATGTTTTTGTTTTCACAACAAGGTTCTTGCAGCATTCATTACGGAAGCAAGC
>JASANE010003978.1:0-37724 GCA_030248225.1 Trileptium ribeirensis
GTTCTTGCTTCTCCATATATATTTTCTGGTAATTTCGGTGACAATAGGATTCGGTTACATTTTATTGCTTAACCCCACTCAACGGTACAGGTCAAGTTTTCTATTTTCTCGCCACAGATACTATTACGGTACCATAGCCAGCGTTACTTTTCGGGTCTACTATTAGTAGACCTATAGGCTCTTTTCTTGTATCATACAGTATTCGTTAGGTATACCTTATTATATGAAGGTACAGGTGATATGGCGGATGTTAAGTTAATGGGCACACTTAGGATTTGTTGAAGGTCAATGTGGGTCTTTATATTCTGTATGATAACGGGCTAAGTATCATACCCAGGCTTCTGTCCTATAGTTTCTTCGGGTCACACAGCGGGTGTTAGTGGGACATTAGAATTTATGGGCTTTACCGGGTAAAGAGTGCACTTCGGATTTTCTAATAGCCTACGTAGTAATGCAGTAGCCAGCCATATCACAGGTCCATCTATATTCGTTTGCGTATGTTATTTGTTTGAATTGTAAAAAAAAGCACGTAAAGAAAAACTAAAGGGTAAAAGATCATTTAAAACAACGGGCACGTTTAAACTATCATTTTCGTTCAAAATCATTCACCGTCAAAATATTGCCTTTCGAGATATCGTGCCGGGAAGAAAAACAATGGGCATACAAAATTTACATTCGGTTACAACAAAATAGATAGTTCGATGCACACAAGTATGCCGAGAAGAAAAGTACAGCCCTCACGTGCAAAAAAAGCGGGCATAATGGTAGCCCCCAGACATTAACCCAAAAATGTCATGGCGCCCGCGGGAACAGGTTGCGAATACAGTTTGTGTCTCACTATTAAATTAATTGTGTTCGTTGGGAAGATGAATGCATCAATTTTAATTCAAACGGATGCTATCATAAAACCTGTTGCCAATTATCATTGCTATAAGCTACTAATTAAAAACAATATCAGTCAGGTAACGGTTCGTTGATTAATTATCTATTAATCTCTGAATTTCCTGATGATATTATGGTGATTTACAGTTTAAGTCTCCATCTGATCCAATGCATGGTACATCCCAAGCTCTGACAGACCTTAGTCATTCATCATTTATTCATTTATTTCTGTTATTGTTCAGTATAACAGTAATTTAATACATGCATATATCTGCACCAATAAAGATTGACGGTACCTATATACAAGCACATTGGGTTGAAACCATTTCATCAGTACCGTCACTTTGGCTATATTATGGTTTTAATTAACAAACTAACTGTATGATATATAAATACATGGATATTGGTTATACATAATCCGGTCAAATGTCTGTCTGTGAAAGTGTATCTGATGTATTATACAGTATATAATACTTTTTTTAATTCAGTTACCAACATCCACACTGGAATCAAGCACGTTCGAAGGTTTTTACGTAAATTCGAGCAATACATTCGATATAATGACTAAAACATCCACACCTGGTCTTGAAGGTATTACTATTTAGCTACAGAGACTAGTATAAAATACGTGGCACCAAAAGTGACATTGCGGGAACCAAGCCGATGTGTTATTAACCGTTGCGTATTTTACTAATTTGGAACAACCATTCTAACTTCGGCTGGTTTAACTTCATATCGAAGTATGTATACACAGTCACACGTATATTTCGTGCATTTATTGCATCACTTTGGTGATATAAACCAGCTGGGTTAAAACCTTTATCACCTCATACATTTTGTAACTTATATACTTCATACAATTAGAGTCAACATATATGATATTTAATTAAGGACAATTAGTGAGATACATATACTTTTACGGAAGTGCCGCGTTTAGCGAGATCCCAACTAATGTCAGATACGATGTAAGGAAACAATAAACCCCATAGTTTCACGTTTGGGTTATGCCGGTCACATAAATTGGCGTTTTTCTCACAATTGGCATAGAATTTCGAACATTAAAACCCAAGGGAAGTGGAGAATAGCATTTGGTGAGTCTACACATTCCTCAAACTGCTAGAATTAAGGTGTAATTAAATTTGTATAATTCGAATCAATCGGGCCTGTAAGTTTAGATTATCCTAGTTTATGGATTCACAATTTTATTATAGCCTGGTTCATATATAATATGGAACGCACCTCGCCACCGTTCGATGGATTTTATAGCAAGACGACGAACAATACGACAGACAATACAATTACTCTGGATTCTGACCCCATGGAAGGTATATTAAAAATACTGGTCATTAATTTGATTTTCGGGACCCTACAGTTCCAACCTGGAAATACATGAACAAATTTCTTCGCAGCTTACCTTAGTTAAAACCCAAGGTTAACTGCGAAGTTTTATAATAGCATTTTTCGTGTTTCTCATGCATTTTATATATTATCGTTGTTTTTGTTACATATTTAGCATTTACCTACTGCAAATGCGATTTCTGCAGGCCGCGCTTCATTTTGCTTAGGATTTTGTCATAAATAGGTGAAATATGAGCGGTAGTAGTTTTAAATTTTGGTGTAACTGATTTTTTTAGTAAGATCACTTTGCTCAAAATTAGCTCAAAATGTTGAGAGTGCTGGAGCGTTTATCTGGAGGGTAGCCAAATTTACCTGAGGGCGTGACCTGGGGAGCTAGAAAATCCTGGCAGAACCGCCGAGATCGTATGGGTCCGACCCACCCCCTCTGCGGAGATGCCTGATTATTATGTCTTTACATTCATTGATCTATTCGACGCGCGGAAAAGTCAGGAACACTTTACCTGAAAACATTCCGAGAGTCATTTCAGGACGCGACTGAGCGAGTTGCTGCGATAAATAGAGCTGTGACTTTGAGAACGACAATTCCATGCCGCTGCTTAAAGCTGCTTGCGACGCACTCGACTGCGGCTTGTTGTCAAGACCTGCGTTGTTGTTGGTAGTTACTTGGTCGCTATTCGTTGCACCACTAACGTTAACTTCATCCGCCGACTGCGTTGAGTAGCGAAGTGTCTAAAACCAAAGAATGGGTATGTATAGCCAATAATGAGAAGTCGACCAGTGTGACACCAGAGTCGCTGTACGTTATGTGCGACTAAACTTATGACGACCCCACGAAACTGGCTGATTTACAATAACCGATGAGGAATTCACACCCATTGTTACGGAACAAATAGGTAATCCTATTCGGTTCACTGCTAACCCAGACATAGCGATTTCATAAAGCAATGGCAGTTCGCAGACATTTTCTAGCCTTGAATTAGGATTCGTTTCTGTTGGCGAACAAATTTATTATAACTGTGACGTCATAAACGAAATGGTACTATAGTCATTGTTTGCGACGTCTTTATAATACAAATCTTGCAAAATTTTGTTTGCGAACAAACTTAAAATTCGCTAATAAAAAATATATTTTTCTAGTGAGTACAAAATGTTCAGCAACTGAATTAAAAACAAAATATAGGGCGGTCCAGGTTAGTTTCGCATTATAATGCGAATAATTATTTTTGGACGATACGGACGTGTTCTCGGTCATTTTTTAACTTTTGCGTCAGAAACGAAATGACACAAACTGCTCACAAACTCTGCAATTTCTGGAATCATAGTGTATAATTTTCGCTTTTACTTATTACACTTCTAATAACAATGTTGGAACCTAAGGCGTTGTTTGCGTGGAACCCATAGTACTCGCCAGAAATGACCTTCGCCTTTCGAGTGAACGAGCAATGAGCAAGCAATGTTACAAAACGTTTCGAGCGGTGAGCGAGAAATGGTCATTTCTGACGGGCACTGTATGTTGTGAAATATTTTGGTATTTAGGTTATATATATACATAATGAATTTTGTTCAAAATAGGACGAGGAGAAAACTGTATTTTTGTTCAGCTTACAGCTATGGATACTACAAGGTACGAAATTTTCCACTTGCGCCTACCCACAGGAGCTTGAAGATGAAAGGATTTAAAAAGTATCTGCTTAAAAGTTCAGCTGGGGTGAGATTCGAACCCACAGTATGCATCGTAATTTCTTAAAATTCAGACTCCTTAAAACGCTTAATAAAGCTGAACACCACACATGTTCGAAATGCGAAATCGTCAACCCTAATAACACCTGAGCGTTCAAAACGGCGGCCTTTTTCAAGTATTAACAGCATCTGTAAGAGGCTTGCAACTTTAAAACAATGCGACCGGCGTACCTAATCATAGGCGCCTTCAACACTTACAAAATCAGCTCAACATAAAAATTTGTATTTTTGTGACATTATATTAACTCAATTCGATTTGTGCGACCGTATCACAAGCCGAAGGCCGAACGGTCCGTTAAAATTCGACCTATTTCAGAGCGCTACTGCAGGATCTATTACGAGACTGTTTGCTCAGAATTACTTTTGTCCGAAAGTATAATCGATTGCAACACGGCCAAAAATTGAGTGTCGGTCCACATGTCCTTCGTATACCGTCAAGTAAGTTGTAGGAAGTAGCTGTAGTACAGTTCTGAACTGGAATCAAGACTAGCCTTCATTTTATCCTTTTATGCACACGAGATTACAAATGTATATACAGTACTCACCACATTGTCTTCGCCTTCCGAGTGAAGGAGCAATGAACAAAAATAAAATTATATTTTCCAACGAGCAATAGGCGAGCAACGAGAGGACAACGAGCGATCAGCGGTCAATTGTGGCGAGTACTTAACAAATACACGACTTCCACAATATATTGATTATAACGTACTTCTTCACCAAAAAATCTCTGCTCCAGAAGCTGAAGTAGCTCGACGGCAATTTGTTGCAAATCCAACACCGAATAACCGCAATACATTATCGTTAGCGTAATAATTGAATCCAGATCGCACGGGTAATCGCTGTAAAGGTATAGAATAATTTTTGGTATGCAATATATCGAGAGAATCTACACGAGAAGCTCACATAGCATCGAGAAAAAAGTGCGAAAGCACCTACAACTTGTCCAGGCATGTTACACTTGAGCTCTGCTGCAATAAAGGTGTGCAGTATTCGCCAGAAATAGGTGTTGTTAGCTCGATGTCACCTCGACATTCGTTCGAGAAGTCAGAGTTTGTTCTAAAAATGTTCGAAATCTGTTCGGAATTTTTAGCGAGCTTTTTAAATCTGTTTCAGAGTTGGCCGAAGTTAGGTAAATTTTGTTCCATGTTCGCTCGTTCAAAGCCGTAGTTACGTATCTCCAAAAACTAGGGGCCGCAAATGGCTTTTAAGAACAACAGCACTTTTTCCGTGGCGTTTTGACATAAGATTTCTCATCAAAAAGATTAAGTTCGAGACTAAAGTATTTGTATCAAACAAGCAGCAATGATTTCTTGCAAAGAATGCAAAATCCATTTCCCATGTAAATGTACCAGTACCGCTACTTCTAGCCCGTTTGTTTAATTAAAATTATTAATAAGTGCCTAAAATAGCGTTGAAAAAAATAAATACGGTTAAATAAATTTAAGCGAAAAACACATTTTTCATAATAAAAATGTTCATACCGCGTCGAAAATACAATAGCCAAAGCGCGAAAGCATTTATCGGCGACGAGACTTGGGCCAACGTAGCACTGTTCGATTACCCAATCTAACAAGGTGGGCGTTTCGGAATTGAACTCCAGCAGCAAAACAAGAGTTTCTTCAGCCAACGCACCCATCTGAAAAACGTACAATTCGACATATGTAATCCACTGTTGGTTTTTGGATGTGATTTTAACAATGAATGCAGATAAAGCTTAGTTCATGTGGCTGGATCAGGAAACATCGTAACGGACACCCAACTTTTGAACCCGGACCACTAAATTTCGAAAAGAGCACTAGCCCAATCAGTGAGCCTAGATCAATAAGTTTTAATGCAGGTATTTTATTTTAGAGCTGCAACACTAAATTTTCAAACAGATATGGGATTTATGAACCTGAACCATGAAATATAGAAACGGGCACCCAATTTTTGGAATCCCACCAACAAATTCAAGCTTATTACAGAGTCTGTGACAAGTTAAAAGTATCAAACAAAAATACAAGGCAAAAGGGAACAAAAATGAACAGTCAACTGTTGTTTATGAAACTTAAGCCAATACTTTGAATATGTAACAGAGAATGTGTAATAAAATTAACAGCACAATACAAAACATGACCATATTTCGCTAAAAAACTGAAGCTATATTTTATAGTAACCACTACGTACTAAAATTCCGCGGACATACGCGTTGTAGATATTGCTCCTATCAAATGTAGGCTACGGCATAAAAATCAAAGATGCTTTGACTGAAACAGAATGAAAAGTCTGAGTTATTTCGTTCTATCACTGTAATTGAAAAAAAACCATTTTCCTTTTACCTTAGCATTATGAGAATGTAACAATCCGTCGAGCCATGGGTAAATGTATCCTTTTTCAGCAATCGCCAGACCATCAAACACCGATCCACAACAGAGAACGCTGCACATTCCAGATACAGAAAAATATTCTAGGCCAGAAACATTGTCGATGCGATCACGAGCGTATCTAAAAGCATGTTGAAATTAAAAAAATGTGGCAAAATAATTATAATTTAGTCGACAGAACAACTATTATTGCAATAGTATAAGCGACCCACAAAAGTACGCTCAATAATATCAGTCGTAAGAATTTCATGTTTCTGGAACAAATACAGTCTCGCTAATCCAAGTCCAAGGCCAGGAAAATTCTTTCACTTGTGTCAATCCGAAATTTACTACAACAGCATTTATGTACTACACCTACTAACAGCTTCACTCCAAGCTTTAGACAAGTAATGCGTATAATGCCAGGCCCTTGAATGATATGACGTGTTTACCTAAAAAATTGGTGTTATCGCTATGCTAAAATTTACGACATCCACATTAATCAATGATGTTAGCGGTTACGCTATACTACATTAATTTTTGGATTCGCTTGTACACAAAATACTCGATTCGATGAAATTTTTCGAGATATACAGTGCGAATGACTCAAACAAATTCCACGTTGATGGAATCATCACAAACTTAACTTCAATTAAACTGCAATTGTTACATTTGGCTTTATCGTATTCGGAGTTATTGCATTAGTAAAAGTACAAGACACTGAGCAAAGCAAAGTGATTTTCGATAATTTAATTATTATGACTCTAACTATAATATAAATACACTGTCACAACCATTAGCCACGGCATCGAACATATGCTTATACAATGTCGCAACGTTAAACTAAAGGATCGGCTAAGCTCACATCAGCAAAGTGTACCCGGATTTATGATGCTAAATCGCTTACTTTCGGTCCATTGTGAGTCCTAGACGACCACTCCAGCCGGCAAATAAATAAAACAAATGATGTCGGATATCGCGCGGCAGCAAGTTGCGACGTTTTTCGACTGAAACAGTTAAAAATCAAGCGTTTACAAAAATATTAACCAGCATTTTCACAGTGCAACTGCAATACTGGAGTTGTGATAATACAATAATAATACAAATAATACCCAAAAAACAGAAACTACATGCGATTATACTGACCGTTAGAATCGCTGCTAATATTTTAAAGACGACATCATCATAGTTTGTTGACGCTCACTTTTTCGAACGCAAAAGTCTCCGTGGAATTTCTTTTAATGAATTCGGTTACCGTTTTTAGTAGAAAAGTTTTCACAAAGCATAATAATATACAAGATTAACAATTATTACTAAACGTTAATTATTCGAATAATGGTATAATCAGTCATCCAATGTTCACCACAGTTACGACCATGTCTGAACAAAAAATCTTATATCCCCCACAAGTCAAATGATGTTTTATTCAATTGTTGTGCATTACACTAACTAATATTTTTAAAGTTTGCTGATCATTGGCAGTTTTTTTTCAATTGATCATTTTAGCGTTCACTTTCCATGCCCTATTCAGATCACCTACTAGTCAAACACCACTGGACAGATTAAAATGTGCAGGAGCCGATGAGCAAAAGGTACCATTAAATGCCGCCGATCAGCCTACAAAGCAACATTCATTTTCAACGGAAACCGACACCCATGTCAAGAAGAAATTAAGAACCCATCGGAACCCCAGCAAGGTAAAGGCTCCAGTCAAGTCTGACTACAAAAGGCGCAATGCAACAAAAACCCTGTTTACAATGCTGTATCGTGTTATAGCTGTACAAACGGGCTAATACAAATTTTTCTCCTTGCGTAATTTTTGTGACACCAAACCCAAATATGCTCAAATAATAATATTTTGACCGAACGGGAGGCAAACGAGGGAGTGTGTTTCAGCTGGCCGAACTATGCAGCTCACCTGAGAACGATTTAATCAACGTTGCGACGAATTTTGCAAAATGCAATTTAATCGCATGCAAGATTTGATGATCGCGATCGTGTTCTGAGTCCAAATGGGCTCGGTTCGAGTCTATAAAGTCGACGAACGTCGATTTCAAACAACCATCATAGTCGACCGCTGTACTAAAATTAAACAAAAATAGCGTCCAGAAAAACAACACTAAAGTCACGAATAAAAGAAGTGTAAAACTAATGAAACTGTGCCCATCCGTGTTTCCGTCCGTGTCTGGACTCTTTTCTGTCCGTGAATGTACAGTAACGTCAAACAACAGTAATATTACCGTTGTGTGTTTTGATCAAAATGCAAAATGTGAACCTACAAATCTTTTACTTTCCCAGCCGAAAATATTTTACTTTATTGTAGAATACGTTTTACTTCGCGATGTTAGCTTCATGGCAATTAAAGCTTTAGCACAGTACACGCTGCACTAGTATGCAGTTAGAATTTAAGCACAAGCGTTACTAAGAATTTGAATTTTGCGTCCAGGAAATTTATCTGGGCAATGTAACCTTTAGGAGCGGAAGTGAAATGCATGCTATGCCGTTCTCGATATACTAAACCTAAGTCTTAGTCTTAGCCTAAGCTAAGGTCTCTATATGAGCCATGTACTAAGCCTAAGTCGGGGGCTCCAGCCCCCGAACCCCCGCTCTAAGCTGTTCCTTTTTCTAACGTTATAACGTCCGGCCCCTAAAGGTGACATGTGCCCAAACCTTCTGTTAGAACAACATAGACGCAGTTAATACAGCCACCGATGAACAGGTGTACATACTGACGACTGTAATTTCGTGTGAAACGTTCAAACGTAATTGTGCTAGTTTATTGCGCACACCCACTTTGGTCCGAAATCACCCTCCAGAAATCACTTGCAAATTTCGACTGATAGAGCATCACCAGAACTCGAATAAAATTGTCTTTCTGAGAGCAAACTTGTAACAAATCAAAATTTCTCGAAAGGACGTCGAGAAAACATCGACCGAACAGTAATCACTTCTGGCAAGTAAGTATAACAGCCATATTATGGCTTAGAGGTTCTAATTCAGAAATCAGAAATATGTCCTTGTATAATAATTATATATGGTTTTGCACCTGATAGTGAAGGTGCAAGATTTCAACACTTACAGTACTTACTTTGCACGCGAGCGTGTAGTGTTCAACTGTGCGTGTAGCACTGTAGTACACTGGCTTCTCCAAACTAAAAAATTATACTTGCACACATGAAATGGGGTTGAGCCGAAAATACCTGAGGGGCGATTCCTCAGTTCTTCTAGGAAAGACCCCAGTTGATCTGGGGGAACATAAATTACTGTAACCTTCAGAAAACGCCAAAAATGACTAACATTCTAACTTGGCATCTGACTGCAATTATGCTTATTAAAAATGCGAAATTTAGTTATTTTTAGAATAAAGGAAAACTTGGGAATTTTTTAGTCAAAATTGGGGGGGAAAACGCATATTTTTTGCCCATCAGACAAACATTTTTTTAATTTGTAGTGGCACAAGCAAATACCTAGGGCATGAACTGCGAGAGGGGAGCTCAAAATTTAACAGAGGGCATGAACTGTGAGAGGGGAGCTCAAAATTTAACAGAGGGCATGAACTGGAAGAGGGGAGCTCAAAATTTAACAGAGGGCATGAACTGGGGAACCTTGTAGGCGTTCGAAATACTTGGGGGAGGGGCATCCTTTCTCAATTCGGAAAAGCCAGGTACACAATAATTAACCGATGACAAATCGATAATGAACATTGAGCCACTTCACATATGTTATAATGACAAGAAGGCTGTTATACCCGTTAAAACAGCGAGCCCGTTCAAAAGATATGTAAATTTTTCTGGGATCCAGCAATAAGTGAGGCTGCGCGGGCATGGGTGCTGTCTGTCTGCACTGAGCACAGTGTCTGCACTAAACTTAAAATGACCCTGCTGCCCATTCTATTTTGTTTTTTTGCAATAAATTTCATCACCGCACACTTTCTAGTCGGTCATAAAATACTAGTTTTTGTTCCCGAATATCAAATTTGTTCGCAAAAAGAATTTTGTCGGACATGAATTAGCAAGGGTTTTGTTTGCGAACACAAGTTGATAAATAATAGGACCATTTCACTTATGACGAATCAGTTACATTAAGTTTTTTCACGAGCAGAGACAAATCCCATTTCAATGCTATCAGATGTGACTGAAGTGTCATAGCCCACATACCACTTAGTCTCTACTATCAACGAGCCGAATCGAATATCTAATTTGTTGCGTAACAATGGAAGTGGATTCCACAACAGTAATTGCAAAATAGGATTGTTAGTGGGGTTACTGTACGTTTTGTCGCGCATTACATGAATGCACAGTTTTTTATTTGAAAATATTTGATTCTTCCTAGTACATCACCTACCTCAAAATTAAACCGTTTCATAGTCACTGAAGTCTGCGAAAAAAGTTTTCTGAATAATTATCTTTTTGTTGTATAGAAATTGCTCGAGATCATTGCCGTACAAGAAACTACAAATTTTTCTGTTTGAACACCGACGGCAGTTGATTATTGGCAAAATCCAGGATTATAGCTGTAAGACAATAAAGATTTTGCTGCGGTCGACCACGCTCCTATTTTAACATTATTAAAAAACCGAGAAAAAACCTCAGGGTTCGACGATGAACAGCGACTTCCATCAACCGAATCAACTGTAGCCGAAGCAAATCGCGTCTTCGACGCCGTCTGGCGTTTTCTTGTTTTCGATCCGCAGCCTCCCGCAAATATGAGCCTAGTTCGTCAAGCAGGCAGCTAAAATGCACAAATTTAAAAATCATTACAATTAAAATAATAAATAAAATAATTTATGTCTTCTGAGCCAATAGGCGAGTACAGTACTCACCACAATTGACCGCTTGCTCGTTCGTTGTTTGTTTGTTCGTAAGACGACAGTCAATTGTGGTGAGTACTACATAATACTGTTATACACAAACTACAATTAATATTCTCTATGAGATAGCCGAAGACAAGGCTTCAGAACAGCCAAAAATAAATATCAACCTAAACCCAGAAAACAAAAAATAAGTGCATAAACGCGAAAAGAAAGTGGACGTCAGAAAGTTCGTTTACAAACAAACGTTGCACTATTCTGACGTTTATGCCTTGTATTTAGTTTTGTGCATGACTGTACTTGTTATTCTTAATGTTAAACTTACTCAAACGACCCCGGATTTACTGAACCCAAGCCAAGAACAACGGAATCACGCATATCGGTCATTTCGGAACGCAGCAAGGGCACCACGAGCTTGAACAAATTTGGCGCCGAAACGTTCGCTAGACGTGGAATACGAACCTCGCTTGCCATCACCGAATCACTGTTGTACTCACCGGAGCTAAAATAGTTAGCTACTGTGTTTACAAAATAATATTGGTTCGCCAAAATGGTAGTATCATGCAAGAGTGTGACAATACAAATGAGGTCGCTCCAACACATCACTATACTGATTTATGATTTCATAATACATGTATTCAAAACGACTGTCGTGTTTCGAATGAAAACAATTCGAGCGAACATCGAAAATTCAATTAAAAGCAACACGAAAAATAGTTAAACTCCGCTCAACTTTTTACCCCTCGCCCTGCTCCACTAGACCAACTGCTCAGTGTTGACAACGTTCCGTTTAACTTACTTTTGCAACGTGTCCGGTGATGCCGAGCGAATAATCGGTGGCACCGAGCTGGGCGCAGGTGGGGCAACGCCGCACGCGAACACCAAATACTTCTGCCAAAGGCTCAGGTAGTTGCTGTACGTTAGCGATTCGCCACAACATGCGCTGGCAGTTGCCTTACTTTTGCTGCTTCGAAGCAGCGATGCTCGATTGTCGTTTTGTGAATTGCTAAAGCGAACATGAATGAATAAAAATAATATCAAATATAAATCATATTTTCTAGTAACACTATCGAGATTGCAGAACGTAGTGAAGCATAGCTACACCTACGCCTTTTGCGTGCACAACCAATCAGCTCTCGATAGCATACGTAGATATGCTATATGTAGATATCACACAATATCGCACAAGCTAGAACATAACTAACACCGGCAATAAGTTTCCCATGCTCGAAAACCACAAAGTTAGTGCAAGCTATCAGCCTCCCAGGACGTCACAGCAAAATTAGGAATTTTGTTTCAAGGAACGAATATCACACAATATCGCACAACTTAGAAAAAACTAACACCGGCAGTGAGTTCCCCATGCGCGACATCCCCCAAGTGAAAGTTTTCAGCCGCCCAGGACGCCAGAACAAATTTTTTCCAATTTAGGGTAGAAGAACCACGAGGGTGCCATACTCCGAACACCATAACTCCAAAACCGGAGCCTTAATCGAAAAACAAAAAGAGGCATCGGCATTTTATCACATTACTATAAAATAAAACCAACCAGAGAAAAAATTTGAAAGTTAAACTAAAATTAGCCTTGTTTCCGTGAAGGGTACTAAAATGAAGTAAAAACCCTCAGTTTGACCTCTGACCCCGAACCACGGGGGCGCAATACCCCGTACCTATGGAATCATGCGTCGCAGAACAAAACCAAGACATGCAATGAGTTTACTAAGCTCGAAAAACCCCAAATGAAACTTTTCAGCCGCCCAGGACGTCAGAATAAATTTCCCAATTCCGGATCGAGGAACTACGAGGGTGCCATACCTCAAACGGTATAACTCCACAACCGGAGCCTTAATAGAAAAAACAAAAAGAAGCATCGGCATTTATCATTTTACTATCAAATAGAACCAACCAGAGAAAAACTTTCCAAATTTAGGACAAGAACAGTCTTGCTTCAGTGAAACGTACTAAATGTGGTAAAAAAAGCCTCATTTTACCTCTGACCCCGAACCATGGGGGGCGCCATACCACCGTGCCCACGGAACCATGGGTCGCAGAGTAGAACCAACACCGGCAATGAGTTTCTGATGCCAGAAAACCCCGCCGCCCAGGACGTCAGAACTAATTTTCGATTTTGGGTCGAGGAATCACGATGGTGCCATACCTCAAACCCCATAGCTGCAGAACAGGAGCCTTAATCGAAAAACAAAAAACAGGCATGAGCGTTTATCATTTTACTATGAAATAAAATCAATCAGAGAAAAAATTCAGAAGTTAATATAAAAATAACCTTGCTTCCGTGAAGAGTAATAAAGGGGGTAAAAACCCTCGTTTTAACTTCTGACCTCGGAACCAGACCTCAAATCAAGAAATCTTCTATGCCGGTTCGAATGAGCCCAAGATCATGAAAATAGGTTAAGTCGTTCCCGTGTTATGGCCGATCACACACACACAGACGAAATTTAAAAGCTTTCACCCCTGCAACACACAATCTCCACTACGTTACATTACGCTCTGATAACGAGCCGCATTCAGGATTTTGGCGGTTCCAACGAATGATGCCAACAAGGCAAATTTTGGCTCCCTCCCTCAGGGATTCTGTTATCACTTCAAAAATTATGATCCTAGCTAGTATCCCGCAGCGAGGGTGAAACGGATGGATCACAGTTTATCAAGAGGTTATTTTGTGTAATCACTTGTAACAAACAGGCGTTGTGTTTAATGTAAATACGGCAATAAAATCTATGTAAACCTGAGCCCATTGAAAAACATAAAATCTCATCGGCCCTAAATCCATCGAAAACAACTGAAAATGCACGAAGTCGTTCACATTTGCACTGGTGTCTAAATAATAAAACCATCGTTTCCAGCCTACCGAAACACCAATACACAGAACTTTCTTGATACCCAGTAAGCACCAGATAACCAAAATACTTGACGAGATTGTATTCTGGTTATCGTGCCCGTTGAACCCAAACCCCATTGAAAACATCTCAAAACGCATAAAATGTTCGTGCTCTACTCTAGACAGCCAATTCAGCGTAAAAAAACCTAAGACCATACTTGATGATCTGTACGCAATATTATAAAACTACTGAAGGCAGACTATATTCTGGAAACTGGGTTCATTGACTCTAAACCAATTGAAAACCTATGAAAAGGCATTAAATACTCTACATAAGCAAATAAATGCGATAAAACGTTCAGAAATACCTACATAGACCATTCTTGATGTCCTGCACGCAATACATAACCAAGCAATGAAAACACATTACATTTTGGAAATCGGGTTCATTGACCGTAAATGCCTTGAAACCCCATGAAAAAACGTAACAAAGTTATCGTATTTAGCGTAGTTGATAACCTAAAACACTCGTTGCAAGGGAAAACACGTCATAACATGCTGTAGCCTTTATGGTACTGCGAGTGTTTAGTACCACCCTAGATTACAAACAAACTACGGCAATTTTACACAAAGTTCTCCAAAGAGTTTTCTAATGGTGCTTTATTAGCGTATACTAAGCCTTAATGTGTCACCACTTATAATACAGACTTTTTATTTCGCACACTACAACAAATTATAAATTTTACACATATTAAACACATAAACGACTGACAAATACTCATCTTAACTGCGCAGCTTCTGAAGCCGACGGAGACCCTGAACTAACTGCGCAACTACTTAAATAAACCTTCTAAACGCTATTTCTTGGGACTCAAAGAAACCTAGTTCTCAAATCGCCCTAACCCATTAGATTTTAATATAATTGCTGCCAACCGGGTTACGAATTCTTAGAATTGTGAAATTCGCTCTTTAACATAAACTTTAATTTCTTGCGTTAGAGAAACCCTTTTTATGAAATTCTCGGAATCCCTAACTCATAACAATTTTTAAGAGTTTACAAAAAATTCAGCACAAATACATACACATTTGCGCTACGTAGCCCTAATACTTAAGGCACCCAAGGGCTACACTCAAATTCGATATGTAACCACATTGTAGCCCTAGCACACAAAATTTAATTTTAAAATTTTATATTGTTTTAACACTGTCCTGAAGTTATAATTTTAAGCATCTGTGAAATTCTTACGGCCACAAATGACCGAGAGGATGAGATCCATAAGTCCTCAACGGTGGACCAATTGTGGCCAAATCTGGTATGGATAATCTACAGCATGCCCTATGACGTTTGGTATTAAAATCCCATTTTGACCCAGTCATAACCCCTAAACAAAGTAGCCAGAATTGCACAGTTCGTATTAGCTTATAATTCAATATACTTGAGAAATTTTCAATCAGAAATAACAGGTTTTTAAGTTGCCACTCACAATACATACAATATCTTACACACGTACAGTAAACAAACAGCTCATTTACACAACCTCATAAACATAGATGAAAATGGTAGACACATGCACACACTACAGATTATGTCTAACAGATGTACATATAAACAAACACACATAAGCTAAACGTGCATCATACACACGGTACAACAACAAAATAGATGTCGCAAACTTCAAATTCTCACGGACATTTTCTCAACACAGTTGCTATGAAATAAGCATTATAGTATATAAAGCTCCTATGGGAGAAAGAAAACTAAATCGTTAGTGTCAGCTATGGGGTTTACTTTGTGACAAAGCGAAATTGGAAAAATCAATATTGGAAAAGGTTCGTCAAACCATACTCGGGCCCACAGGGTCCAGGGAGTGGTCACACAAAAAGAGGTGGTTAGCACAGTTGTAGATCTCCATGAGCTAGTTTTGCATGATTCTGTGTCGCTTTTTTTGTGCCGAAACCTGTGTTGCGAGATATGGGCTACGAAAAACTGCTATACGTATGGGCAGATTTTGCAAAGAACCCTTGAAAAAGACCCCAAGATGGGGTCGGGACCTCGAGTATCATGCATGTAAACCGCCAGATACTCATGATTTAGAGCTGGGGTAGGAGGCATATCAAAGCTATCACAGGTGCTACTTTGATATATGGCATGGCATGTCACAGGTACTGTTTCGATGCTGCGCAGAGGTCAGAACAAAGTTACGACATAGTAATTATATAACAAAACTTACAGTTTTGTAAGTATGCGTTCAAACGTCCTATAGTTGCTACCCATAATACCGAACACGGATAATATCCCACCGAACTACATGGTGATATATCACCGAGTAGCGAACTAAATTTTCTCATAGAGTTGGTTCATATATAGATAAAACGCTCAAAAATAAAAGCGAATTTTTCGCAATTCGTTCGCGAAAAATTAACATCTGTTCAATTGCTGCGAATTTTTCGAGAAAAATTTGCGATTATTTCTGAGCTTGACTGCGCTGTACACGCCATAAATGGCTGTAACGTTCGAAAGAATATCGACTGAGCAGCAATCATTTCGGAAGGATATAGCATCATTTTATTGGTTCTCATCAATCTGTTTAGCAAACACAACTGTAAGTTACCAAGCTACTACTACGTTAGTATGCAAGAAAAATATCGCTGCCATTACATTGAAATTAAATAGGTGCTTGATACCATTGCTTAAGGTTCGCGCAGCCAATCTGCTCACAGTAACTATTACAAACGTACTTCGGATCCACAAACGTGAACACAGCAGTCATGCGCGAATGTGCAGCCAGCCACGCAAATGCTAGAGCGGTCGGCGAATTGTGATGTAAATGTCGAGGTTCTAAGAAGCCGCTGAGAGCCGACGCCCATGGATCCCATTTAAAATACTCGTTTCCGGCGTCCGCATTGACCAATGACAGATCGGTCTCGATACTAGCAACTTTTTCAGCGAACCATGAAAAATCGGTAACTGCCCATGTGGCCTAAACGTTCAATATAATATATCCCACAATCGAAGGTGAAACAGAGCGATCATAATTTAATCCATATATGTGGGCTTTCCAAATTGGTGGGAGGGGTGGAGGCCCTGGCATTTTTCGGTTCCCCTTGGTTCATAACAGGTCGCCCAGGTTCATGCCCCTGGTAAAATTTTGGGTTCCCTCCCGTTCACCGCCTCTTGGAAACATTTTTGTTTCCAATCGGTCCAAAGTACATAAAATTTGTACTAAAACTTCGTTCTGAAGCCATAAATTTTGCAGATTTTGTCAAAATTTACTTCAAAATCGTTTTTTTCTCAATCAAAAGCGTTTTGACTGTGTTGTTTCTGACACGAATTTTAACCGTTTTTCTCTAGTTAAAATGCCGATTGGCAAAATTGATAGGCCTCCGGTTAATAACCGGGGGGGGGGGTTGTTTTATAAACCCTGGCAAAATTTTCAACGAATGGAGAGCCAAGTATATTACTGTTATGTGTAATCATCTGTAACAGGCTTTGTGTTTCATGTATATACCACTCTAAAACTTCTAGAACCTCATAAGCCTTATAATCCTGGTCAAAGTTAAGACAAAACCTTTCGGCATATCGGGTTCGCCGAAGGTCAGCCTTGAACCACTTCAAACCGCCTTAAAAATTATTGTACAGCCATACTTGATTCTAAATATCCATACCATCGTATTTCCGATTTAACCGAAATAAAAAACCCTGAAAGCAATATATAACCGAAAAACTGAAGACGGCCTATATTCCAGATAAAGTTCGTCGACACTAACCCCATTGAAGAATCTGAAAAAGCATGGAATATTCGTGCTAGGCTTTACAAGCCATCTGATTCAGCGTATAGAAAGCCTGAAAGCAATCTATAACCGAAAAACTGAAGACGGACTACCTTCCAGATAAAGTTCATCGACACTAAACTCATTGAAGACTCTGAAAAATGATGGCAAACTCGTGCTAAGCTTTACAAACCAGCCTATTCAACTCACTGAAAGATGTATATTCATGTAAACAATTTTTATTGATGCCCAGTACGCAATACATGATTAAGCAATATGAATACAACCTACATTTTTGATTCTGGCCCGACTGTAAACCCTTTAAACCCAATGAAAAGGTATAATCAAAAGTTCATGATGAACTCTTGAAGAATAGTGTGACAGTTCATGCCACAGACTACACAATAAACTACGTTGTGGATGACGCGGTCTATCTTTCGTTAGTTGTTCCACTTCCACTTTTGCGGCGGGGATAAGGCAACCAATTTTGTCTCCACCCCCACAACCTTTGTTTTGCTTTACTTTGTTCGGTTTCCCTCTCCCAACTTTTGTTTCAAATTCGATCAAAAATTTATATTTTAGGTGGGATACTTGTCTACATCCTAAACATATACCGCGTCAGCCCTCAACGCAACGTGTACAATGTAATGTAACAAGAACATAACATATCTCTCCTTGAAGGTTTCATCCCTAACTCTTGGTATAAGATAGTCAAGTTTAACTCTATATAACAAGACCATCGTGTTCAGCGTGCTTGATAAAATAATTTGCAATCGTTACAAGATAAAAACACACAGTAGCAGACCGAAATTTGACAAGTCAGTATTTCTGGTAAATGGTGGACGAACCATGTTCGTGCCCACAATGGCACAAAAAGTGTTGTTCACTTTAAAAAAGTAGCTACAAAAACTGTGCAAAAAAGTTCATTATCTGATTCTGCTAATTGGCTTGGTTTTTCGAAAACTGTGAAACACTGGTACCCGTATGGCAAAATTTCGCAAAGAATACTTAAAAATCTTTTCAGCATTTTTGTACCGAGTTGTTCGCGTTCAACCAAATTGCACATCGCCATCACGTCTGCTTGTATGCCGAATTATAATCGAAGACTTAGTAGAATTATTGTCGAAAAGAAATCAGAGAGGATCAAGCATGATTCTGGACATAAGGAAACAAACCAGAAGTGGGTCTAACCGGAATATGACGCTCCAAACGTAATGGATAGGATAGTAACAACAATGTTGAATGTACACGATTTCTAAATCTTTACACTAACTTAAATAAAAAACCACACAGGAACCAAATAAAAACGTAACCAAATACCCCACTTTATAAATGCCTTCATGTTCGCCCAATTTTCCCCCATGTTCGTCTCACACATGCTGAAGCCCCTTATGTAGCTTCAACTAAATCCACGATTTATTAATGTCCCAAAATGCATGTTTTCTATATATTTATTTAAATATAAACATTAATTGCTACTATTTCCAATTCTAAAACGCAGTATTATAGCTCGAAAATGTTTGTACGGAAGTTGTTGCAAGTACCTGAAAATGTGGAAATATTTTGCCTATTAGTTTCATACCCATCTTGAAAATTTAGACCGAAATAAAATAGGAACCCCAACTTCGACCACTCTTCAAAATGCTGTCGATTGACCATTTATGTGACTCCGGAATTTTCGATCATTTTTCACCTATTTTTGTTAGTTAAAGTTTACAAGATGAGCATGCAGATTTGAAAAATTGACGAGTATTGTTTCATATAACATTACCTTTTCTGTTTGTGACACGTGAGGTAGATACCGCTCCGACACGTAACCACACGCGTTATCCAAAATATCGATAACCGGTTTTTCAAATGCCTAAACCATCAAAGGAAATTAATTAGAAAATCACGCTTTATTATTACAGTTATTAATTCATCAGCGCTTGAATTACAGAAGTTAAACAACTAAAAAATTGTGAATTATTTTGTACGCAGTTACTGAATGCGTGTTATGTTAACATGTTGAAATAATATATAGCGGATGGCTACATTATTAGCGGTTTTAATCTTATATTTAAGATACCCAGGGTAAATTGTTATATTCTAGTCGCTCTCCACTACGAGGACTTCCCCGCTCTGCCATTACCCCATTCCATTCGTGAAATCTCCCACATTGTTCCACCCCACTCCTGAGACTCCACCATAGTCTATTTTAATTCAAACTCTCCAGATCCCAAAAACAAAAAATATATAAGGTGTGTGCAAACGAATTATGTACCTTATGTACCTTCTTCCTCCATAGGTACAGTAGAATTGTTGTCGTTGCTGTGTTCGTTGCATTGCATTTGACTGCACCGTCAATTGAAGGAAGTTCAGCCTCGTGAAGACGAGGCTTGAAAGTTACTTACTTACTAATTGTAGTAAGTATTGTCCAGATGAAATCAACAAAGCAGTTACGACTGCCTATTGATGCCGTTACTGCTATAAATGAGTACACACAGCAAAAACATCCGCACAATATGAAATATCCCTCTCAGATTTTCCGTGAGGATGAACATGGAAATCCCTTCGTATTTTTGTGTGTGCAAACGAATTGTAGTAAGTATTGTCCAGATGAAATCAACAAAGCAGTTACGACCGCCTATTGATGCCGTTACTTCTATAAATGAGTACACACAGCAAAAACATACGCACAATATGAAATATCCCTCTCAGATTTTCCGTGAGGATGAACATGGAAATCCCTTCGTATTTTTGTGTGTGCAAACGAATTGTAGTAAGTATTGTCCAGATGAAATCAACAATGCAGTTACGACCGCCTATTGATGCCGTTACTGCTATAAATGAGTACACACAGCAAAAACATCCGCACAATATAAAATATCCCTCTCTAGATTTTCCGTTAGGATGAACATGGAAATTCCTTCGTATTTTTTCGCCCACATATCTGCCATGTATAAGGTAGAATAATAGTGCCATAATTTTTACATACTATACAAACTAATAACATAGCAATTTTTGTTTGACTAAAATATATGATCGTTTAACGCCATGCGTTTACCAATACGTTAGAAAAACCCTGTTTAGCACTGCGTTGAAATCAAACTTATCTAATATGTATGTTTATAAACGGGTTAAAATGGTTTATAAAATCTGGGTTATTTATGAAAAATGAAATGTTATCTCTGCTAAAATAACTACTACTTACCTCGTCCGAGCACAGCAACGGAAGCAAACTCTTGACTTCCTTCAGGATCGTTACCGCAAGTTTTCGCGGTTGAGCGCGACTTTGACACAACATCGTTAGCGCTAAGCCTTCGACGCAGTGTAGAACCAAAGCTCGAGACTCGGAGCGAAATACCGGGGAAACCTGAAGATTGTGTTGCTGCTGGCTAAGTTGTTGCTGAGCTTGCGCGATGCTCGACGATTCCTGAAAAATTGACGCTATTAGAGTACTAAATAGCTTTAGCAATCTCTTTTATCTAGAGTAGCTAAAAATCACCCAGATTCCTTTAAAAATAGTTACACAAGTACATTACACTCTCTAAACGCTGACTTGTCCACAGTGGTGGTTTTCCCGGCTTCACTTTCCAAATCCACCATGTTCGTGCCACCATAGGCCCGAAAAACCAATGTTCAGCTAAATCCATGATTTATTGATATCTCTTAATTCGTGTTTTCTGTATATTGAGTATTTTTAGATATATATATATAAAGACTATCTCTAATACTAAAACGACATTTTTAGCCTGAAAATATTAATAAAATTTGTTCAGACCCAGATTCGGTGCCATGAAAATAAGAAAATATGCACCAATATTGAACAAAATCTTGTTCCCTCACCACTTTGAAGCTTCACCCCACAATTAACACGAAGACCAGTATAGTCCGCCCAATTGTGAGAAGGTTGTGAACAGGCTAGAAAAGCGGATAAATATGTGCTCAAAAATAGCCTCTAAGTCATTTTGGCATCGACAGTGGCCATCTGGATAAACTTGAAATTACGAGTCAATAATTGTATAATCAGCAAATAATCTCTTTATACTCCGAGGCTATTAAAAATCTTTACCCGTCTTAGAAAGATACCAATTCCACTTGCTCCCTGAAGTGTATTTTTCCAACTCCTGATCAACTGTAACAACATTAGCAGCGAACTGTCGACGAGCTGCGGGTAGGAGTCTTGAACTTCTTTGACGATTAATTGAAGAAAGCCTGAAAACTAATTTTCAGAAAATAAAATCTGAAACTGATACTAACAATAAGCCATGTCAGAAAAATAAATAAGCCATATAGCGAATTAATACTAAAATAAGCCATATAACGATTAAGGATCATTACGATTACACGACAATATGTGAACCAATAACAGGCACCACACGCAGTGTAATTTTGCTACACAAACCAACGCAGTAGACCGTAAGAAACTAAAATGTAAATACTTACATATTTGAGGGGAGTACTTAAAATAATTCAAATACCGGCCCAAATACCTATATTAGGGACAGAAAATGACTATTAGAAATGCACGCTAGAAAACCCGACACGGGAACGCTTTGTAGAACGAATAGTAACTAAACTCTATGAAACATTTACCTGACAAGTAAAAAAGAAATTGTGACATTTTTTCAATTATCATTCTATAGGTATTTGTTCTATTTGGGCGAAAAACAATAAATAAATTTATTACCAAAATAATCTATTTGGCAGTAAAAAAATATTGGCATTTCATATGGAACAAAATAAGCCCAATTAAATTACCTTAAAAATTATATTGTAATAAAACGAAAACGACAAAAATTAGAATATGATAAAACATACCATGAACTACGTCCTGTCGCCAGTCAACGCAGTCAACTAAGACGTTTTGCATTGTCTGGCACGCCAAGCTGAAATATAATAGCAAATAAATATAAACCACAATAAATCGGACTACTAATCCACAAATTAGAAATTCCTGCCAAACTCATATTCATGAAGCTAAGCTGTCCCATTTGATTAGAATTAACGGCATTTAAAACATTTACCACACCAGAGACCAGGGTCATATGAAGATCGAAATAGTTTTCAAAGGAGCAATATTTTCAGAGGGTATAAACCAGAAAATGTTGGCTTTTTGGCTAGTTCACCCTATCACTTCTGTTCAAGCATGAAAATGTTAGGCGCATTAACTGCCGATAGTCTATCAGTTGCACTTTATAGCCTTTCTGCCAACAGTGACTAGACTAGTAAGTCTATCGAGATTGCAGAAAGTAGTGAAGCATAGGTACACCTACGCCTTTTGCGTGCACATCAAATCAACTCTCGATAGCATTCGTCGATATGCTATATGTGGTCATCACACAATACCATCACAAGTTACAACAAAGCCAACACCGGCAATGAGTTTCCCATGCCCGAAAACCCCCAAGTGAAATTTTTCAGCCGCCCAACACGTCAGAACAAATTTTGGGATGAGGAACCATGAGGGTGCCATACCTCAAACCCCATAACTCCAAAACCGGAGCCTTAATCGAAAAACAAAAAAGAGGCATGGACATTTATCATTTTACTATGAAATAACACCATCCAGAGAAAAAATTCGATAGTTAAGAAAAAATAACCTTGCTTCCGTGATGGGTACTAAAATGGGACCAAAAACCCACATTTTGACCCCTGACCCCGGAACCAGACACCAAATCAAAAACACTCGGGGATCCACACGGTAAATCGACTATGCCGGTTCGAATGAGCCCAAGATCATGAAAATCGGTTAAGGCGTTCTCGAGTTATGTCCGATCACACACACACGGAATTTAAAAGATTTCACCCATGCAACACACAATATCCACTACTACGTTTCACTACGTTCTGATTACAAAAGACAACTGATATCCACTAATAACAACAGGATAGCAATAATTAAAATAACTACTACGCTGAGACAGGAATCTCATACCATTAACGAATACAACAAAAAAGCGGCGGATCTACAACGACCTACAACACTACACTCGTTTGGATTTTCAACAATTAGGCAACTTTCAACTTCGCCCATAAAATACTAATGAAAGTGACAACTTAAGCCGTTTCGCTGGCTTTTAAATCTATCCGATTGGCTGGAACTATTATAACGTTAATAATGTAGCTTTCGTTCGCGGTTAAACTATTTTAGTCGTAGTAAAACATAAATTCGGATCATAACTGATAAAAAATCCTTAATTCTGCAGTTTACTGGTTGGCGCCAAATTTTCAATGCCAACGCATATTTACCTACCGCATTCAGCTATTCATTTATAAAAAAAGCTTTAACGGTAAAGAATGACATAACTCGGCTTCAAGGGCGTAGCCAGGATCGGTTTAGATGGTCTAAAGACATCTTTATGTAGTCTAAATTTTTTACCTTTCGAAAGAAACGCAGCTGAATTACGCCAGAAATGTCGTAGCCTGAATATAGGGAACTAGCAGCAAACATTAGCAAAACCTTACCCACTAAGAAATATACATAAATTTTGTTTAAATTGTATGTCGATCGAGCAGCTGTAGAATATTTTCGTTATTATACTACTGCGAATGTATAAAATGCAAAAATCATCGGACCATCATTCGATCCACTTTTTTGAATACACCCCTCGGAAATCCTGGCTATGCTATCGCTGCTCGCCTTCATAAATTTTTACGTGCGCAAAAGTATAGTACAAGCAAAAGAATAAAGACACAAGATGAAAACTTACACCCTTAATTCTTCATCAAAATGAATAGTCAGCCGGCAAAGAAGATCAATCAGGTCTTGCCGGTTCATGCCGTCAGGCATAATCCGTGGAATTGCGGCAATGCAAGTTCGAAATAGATCGAGCTTTGGTTTACGCTCACCGCTGAAAAAAAAACACAAATAAAAATGTAGAGCTATTAACGAGAAGTATTTATCACATTATTCAATATGTTTATCCAATAAATGCAATATTCCAACAATCACCTATTGTTAGTCTTAAACTGAGGACAATGTTATTAAAACAGGCCTGCTTCCAGACTTACCCAAGCAGTTCATCGGGTTCCTTTCCGGCATTTTGCGCTAGCGTCATCATAAGTGGTCGACCGACTTGGAGGTCAAGTGCACGTAAGATTCCGTCCAAGGCACGACGACACGGCGCGTAGTATCCTTCAAGGCCAATCATTCGGGCTGTTTCAGTTGTTAGCGGCTAAAACAACAGTTACCGCAAGACAAGTAAATCCTTATAATGAACGATAAATATCTAGTGAATGTACCTCTAGCCAGAACTGATATATCAAATATTTCGATCTTATCTATGGTAACATATTTTTTCCGCTTAGATTAAAATAGTCTTACAACAGCAACACGAACGTTTGGAGACAGAAAAGTAATCTTTTGAAAGGCTGTACAATTTACGGCGCCATGAAACGTCGTATAGACAGCTGAAAATTAACTTGACCATATTGTGTACATCCTATTTCAGCCGCCATTGCCAAAACCTTTGTAAACCACACTGATACATCTAATTCTACCTGGCTCAACGCATGGGGACCGAAATCAATTTCCTATACGCGACAAACACATAAGCAAAACTAAATCGCATAATTAAAAAATTCTCTAAAGCTAACGTTTTTATGTTTATTTACCTTCGTCAAAAAAGTCTTTTTAACTCGTAACGTATTGCCAGACGGCAAGACGCCGATTGTACGAGGCATCGGGGGTGCACCATCGCGCTGTTGTAGGCCGTCGGCAATTACGAGCAGTGCGCGGAGACCTATGTTCATTCGTTCCTGGTAAATTGTTCGAATTGGACGATTGACGCTTAGTAAATCGAAAATGATTTCACGGAATGCAAAGTCGAGGCGCTCTAAACCGCGAGGGCGTTAATAAAAGATGTAACAATATTATAAAATGTAACAATATATTAACTGTAACTGAAATGAAACAATCGAGCCATGCAAGAGTAAATTTAAGCTGCGACACTTACTTACCATCCTCTTTTGTCAAAAGTATAATGCGATTCCGTTTTTCACTGAACCAAATTTCATTCATGTATAAAAGAACAGAAATTAGTCCGTTTCATATTTCATACATTATAATTTGAAAATGTTCGCGAATAAATTGGTGTTAAAATACAGGTTCTGTAACATTTTGTACATGGTGTCAAAATACGATGGTTGGCGTCGCATCTTAAGATTATTCTTGCGTCCAAATAATCAGCAAACTGTATCCCAAAAAAATAAGCTTTCCATGAGGTAAGAATACCAAAAGAACTGCAATTATGGCACTCCATTCGTGACCAGAAAACAAGTACAACGCAACAAAATATAGCTGATTTTCTGATATAGATCAATGACACTAAATTTTCAGTTAGTACAAACGCTAATAATATATCACAGGTAAGTAAAAGATAAAGTTTTTAAATCAAACTCGGTATTTTCGATCATGGACTTCTAAATTTAATTTCTGGCAAGGATTAGAATTCATTCAAAAATCGCTAGAAACACAGACAAAATAGCAGTTTTGCTAATAATTTTCACTACAGCATAAGCAAGTCGCAAATTTGATGGCAGGTGCAAGCTTGAGGAAGAGAGGTTGGAAGTACCCAATAAGGGTCGCACGAAAATTTAATTCTATTTTTGGTTCTTTCCAAAAGTTACCTTTTATATCGGCCAAAAAACTTGAAATCGATACTCGGGCAGTCCAAATGCATTTTTCTGGTAATTCAACTACAGTTTATCATCAAATATGACCACTGCATGTTTCGCACCAAAAAATTTTGGGGAAAGAAATGCGTGAAATGGTCGAATTTTGGGTAGTCGATTACATTTATCGAAATACGGGTCGACCACCTTCTCTATTACGCAAGCCCGGAATACTATTATAGGTAAAAAGGTAAACATGTATCATCAAAAAAATTAATACAAGTAACTTTATCGAGATTGCAGAACGCAGTGAAGCATAGGCACACCTACGCCTTTTGCGTGCACAGTCAATCAGCTCTCGATAACATACGTCGATATGTTATATGTGGATATCACACAATACCGCACAAGTTAGAACAAAACTAACACCGGAAATAAGTTTCTCATGCCACAAAACCGACAAGTGCAAACTATCAGCCTCCCAGGACGTAGTACTAAAATTTGGAATTTTGGATCCAAGAACTATGGCGATGCCATAACACAGTACCCATAGAACCATGGATCCCAGAGCAAAATCAACACCATCAACGAGTTTGCCATGTCCAAAAACCCCCAAGTAGAACTTTTCAGCTGCCCAGTACGTCAGAACAAATATTCGAATTTTGGATCGAGGAACCACGGGGGTACCATGCCTCAAACCCCATGAACCGGTGCCGTAATCGAAAAACAAAAAAGAGGCATCGGCATTCATCGTTTTACTATGAAATAAACCCAATCAGAGAAAAAAATTCGAAAGTTAAGAAAAAATAATCTTGCTTCAGTCAAGGGTACTAAAAAGAGGTAAAAAACTCAATTTTGCTCTCTGACCCCGAACCTTGGGGGCGCCATTCCCCGTACCCATGGAGCCATGGATCGCAGAGCGAAACCAATACCGGCAATAAGTTTCAAAACCCCCAAGTAAAACTTTTCAGCCGCCCAGGACGTCAGAACAAATTATCGAATTTTGGGTCGGGGAAGCATTGGGCACCATACCTCAAACCCCATAACTCTAGAACCAGAGCCTTAATCGAAAAACAAAAAAGAAGTATCGGCATTTATCATTTAACTATGAAATAAAATCAACCAGAGATAAAAATTCGAAAACTAAGATAAAAACTAGTAAACGTAATAAATTACAAAAAGTGAGCGGAGCAACAGGCAAAGTATTTGGTATCTTATTTGCGTGTACATGTGTTTCAAATAACTATTTAATCATTTATAATAAGTATCACGTTTAGGCAATTGTTGTCAAATCCACCATACAAAAACCTGCTAGCTAAAAAATTAGGTAATTAGTAACACATCAACTAATTAGCTAATTAATTACCAAATAAGCACTCATGATAAAATCATAAAGCTTTAAACGCCACATATTCAAAATCAGCGGCATCGAAAACCCTCGACCGCAACAAATTAGCAATTTTGAAGTGATTTTAAAACTGGCAAAAAATTATCTAATCAGCTAGTTAATTAATCAACCAATTAGCAAATTAATCAACCAATTAGCATATACAGCCAGGTTTTAGAGCTTCAAAAATATCGTGTTTGTCATCAGCTACATAGAAAACCCCTGGGTGCAATTTATTTTTAACTTTTGAGCACTTTGAAAATTTTCAAAAAAATAGCTAACTAACAATTAATTAGCTAATTAACTAACTGATTACCATGTTTTTACTTCCTTGAATAGCAAATAAGCAACAGATTCACAATCACCACGGCGAGATACAGTATACGAACCAAAATAATAGCTTTACACTAGTTATTTATTGAAAAATATGCAATTTTTGTTTTAAAATGCTAAAAGTAGGGAACGAGGTTAACTAATTAAATAATACTAATTAACTAAAGCAAATTTTGACAAAATCTATATGTCTTGCACCTGTCCGTTATTAGGCCTTTCAAACAAAAAATGTTTTTTAAATCGGCGCAGTAGTTATTGATGAGTTCAACGGACGGTGCTGAATTTTCGCCCTCTGACGAAAACAAAACGCTTCGCTTCGCTCCGCTTAATGAACTTGCTTCCGTGCAGGTTACTGGAATGGGGTAAAAACTCTCATTTCGGCCACTGACCCGAACCATGGGGCGTCATACCCCCGTACCCATGGGACCATAGATTACAGAGCAAAACTAGCACCGGCAATGGGTTTCCCATGCAAGAAAAGCCCCAGGTGAAACTTATCAGCCGCCCAAGCCGTCAGAACAAATTTTGGGTCGAGGAACCATTGGATCCCCATACCTTAAACCCATAAATCCAGAACCGGAGAATTAATCGAAAAACAAAAAAGAGGCATCGGCATTTATCATTTTACTATGAAATACAACCATACAGAGAAAAAATTCCATAGTTAAGATAAAAATAACCTTGCTTCCGTGAATGGTACTAAAATGGGGCCAAAAACCCACATTTTGACTCCTGACCCCTGATCCAGACACCAAATAAAAAACGCTCCGAGATGTACACGGTAAATCGACCATGCCAGTTTGATTGAGCCCAAGATCATGAACATCGGTTAGGCGTTCCCGAGGTATGACCGATCACACACACACAGGTGGAATTTATAAGATTTCACCCCTGCAACACACAATCTCCACTACGTGTCACTACGTTCTGAAAACACCTAAACATTACAATACACGCAGCAATATATGTTTCGATATTATGAGATTATTAAACTGGGCTCTCCATTCATTGAAAATTTTGCCATTGGGCATGAACCAGGGGCTCCCTGGTAACGAACCTGGGGGCGCCCGATTTTGCCAAGAGAGAAACGGTTAAAAATCGTGTCATAAACACTGCCAAAACGCTTTTTATACAGAGACAAAGCGTTTTGAAGCAAGTTTTGACAAAATTTGCGAAATTTTTGGCTTCAGAACGGAATTTTAGTACAAATTTTTTGTACTTTGGACCGATTGGAAACTAGAAGGCGGTGAGCCAGAGGAGCCCAAAATTTTACCAGGAGGCATGAACCGGGGGCACCTGTATTAACCAGGAGGAACCGAAAAATGCCAGGGGCCACCACCCCAATTTGGAGAGCCCAGTTAAATTTATATATAAAGTCAAGGACAAAATAAGTGCACAAAGAACGTCCGTCCGTGTCCAGAAGAAATTGCGTCTGTCCGACTACAAACACATTTTCGTCCGTCCGCGTTAGAACGAGCACACGAAACTGCATCCACCTGAGTCCAGGCGAACTTGCATCCTTGCGCGTCTGCACTTACTTTTTGTCTGTAAATTTAAAACTAATACCTTCAATACCTAGTGTTTGTACAAGTTGTAGACATTGTGATGACCTACATACAGCCGAAGCGAAACAGAAACAGTGCAAGGACGGCGTATTAGCGTAATAAAGACCCATCTGAATATGCAGTTGCATTAAAACGTAAACAACAATATTCCAAAAATAAAAATCAATAATAATTCAGCCATGCACAATACATTTTCCTATTAAAAGTCATATTTATAATAATAAATAAATTAATCTTAAAAAATAAAAACTCACCTTGCGCAATAAAGTGAATGATTTTGACAAATATGTTGAGAGGCGCGTCCCGCGGAATAACGTTACGACTTCCTTTCGGAAACAAACTATGAACGATACTTTGAAGTCGACTGTGCGTTGCCGTATTACTCTCGCATTTAATTCGAATCACGTATACCCTAAAGAGAAAAAACACATAGCAATAATCATTATGTCAGGGTTCTTAAAATAACACTTCGCGGTGTGGAAAAAATACAAAAAACTCAAAATATGTCCATAAAGACCGACTACGAAACAGAAATATATAGCAATTAACTAAAAATTTAAACCATAATCAATTTTAGTTCAATGATCGTAAGTCACCCGCAGTATAAATTAAATACAAGTCAAGTTATTTGCAAAAAGCAAATATCACTAACTCGATGGAATGGTAGCGAGGGTGAAACGGAGCAAGTGTCGTTTCGTGTGTACGTTAGCATTTTGTTTAATTACCTATAACAGGTCGTATTTGATGTATATACCGCCCTAGATCAAACCATCGTATTCAGCTCACCGGATAACAGACTATAGACAATTCTTGATGACATGTACGCAATACGTTACCAAACAAGTCAACGCTGACTATATTCTGGAAATTGGGTTCATTGACTCTAAACTCATAGAAAACTCATGGAAATGAATAAAATACGCACGCTGAACTCCAGATAACTAAATCATTGTATTCAGCCTTCAGAAACTTTTATATATAGACCATTCCTTATGTCCTGCACGCAATACATTATCAGACAAATGAAAACCAACTACATTATAGAAAATCGGGTTCGTTGACTGTAAAACTCTTTAAGTCCCATGAAAAGGTATAACATAACCACATTGGACGTTAGATAACAAAATCATCGTATCAGCGTGCTTGATAATTTAATGGGCACTCATACATGAAAAATGTAATAACACAGCGAAATTTCAAAAATAACTATTTCTGGCAAAAGGTCGACGAACCATATTAGGGCTCACAAAACAACCCAGAGAGTGGTCCCACAAAAAATTCATCGCCAGCAAAGTTATACATTTTGATGCGATTTTTTCGATGTGAAGCCTGTGTCGCGAGATATGTGCTGTGAAACACTGGCAGCAGTATGGCCGGACTTGGCAAAGAACCCTTAAAACCGTTTTTGCCATTTTGGGCGCGGTTGTTGTTCAACTGTCATCATTTTGCTATCGAATGAAAAATGTCGAAATTCGTGTATCCGAAAATGAGCTATGACAGCCACAGACAAAAATAAATTTTCATGATTTTCCGTTAGCGCCCTTACTGGAAACTCCGCTCGCTTCGCTCGTGCCGTTTTTAATACAGAAAAAACATTCACCTCAAAACATAAATATGGAAGTGAAAGATACAATAGCGCTTGTAATACAGAAATACACTACATAATATTGCTGCAGTTAGCGATCGCAGCGCCCAAATTGGTAGGTAACATTGCTTTGATCTTTGGGCAGTTCTCAGTACACGCTTCAGGATACAAATGCATACATAATAATATACTCACCATAATAATCGATACAATGATTCGAGCGCCACACGCGACATTTTCGTATCTTTGTTACGCAAGTTTGACAAGCACATTGTGAGAAAGCAGTGCCAGTTCGATAGGAAGAAACTTTTGTGCGAAATACATAGGAGACAGGTTAGCAGTGGAAAGAATGCCTATAAAATAATCCACACAAATTACAAAAATAAACACAAAAAAAGAAATATAGCAATCCTCATCTCATATAGTTTTAGAATCGATAATTTTATATTCTATTTATGTCAATTGATCAACAAAAATATTGAGTCAAGCCAATACCGGAAAGGCGCCTAACTTTAGCCACATAAAGTAATAATTCTTGCTGCTCTCACGAAACAGAAAATCACAGAGTTAATTTTTTAGGAAGAGTGCTAACTCTAACGTTCTGTTTAGTTTGTTGCAGCTAGCGTTTAGCCTCTTGTTTCAATGAATTTTATTTTTTAAAAAGAATAGGGTGGCTAATGTTGTGTTCTAATTTCTCAACTTTAGCCACAGTATAGTTTTTTAACGAAATTTGTATATATTGTTAAAGTTAGAGAATTATATCCCAACATTAGCCACCCTGTAAGTTTTAAAAAAACGATTACAACTTCCAACTGCATCATTCGGCCTGCAAAACAACTACCTGTGGAATCCAAACAGTACTACCAACAGAACCTTCGCAAAATTCGCACTAACAGTGCTAGGATATGCGGAAAAATAAAGCTACTGTATAGCATGTCTTAGAAATATTTCTTGATTTAGGAAAGGAAAACCATGTCAAATGAATTGGGAAGTTTGTCTGCTCCTCGTTGCTAATTTCTTTCACATAAGGTATTTATCAGTTGGCGGTTTAAATTAAATATATTTAGGTGCCTTGTACTTATGCCTACGCGCTCACATCAACAATTTAGTGTAACCTATAAAGATTATGTTCAAAGAAAGTAAAACAAATCATCCTTTAACAATAGTGTAATTGATACGGAGCTAATCATCAAAAATTGAGTTGACAATATCGGTCAACACTGCCTTGTCAATGCGAAAATATATCTGCCGTTTGCTACTGGAGTCGGCGGCAGTACGAATTATTATAATGTGCTTACTGCCCCTATTTCCAAACACCTGTTTTGGCTTTGTTGCCCAGTTGACATTAGTTTCACCCATATTGAAAACATTTAAAGCCGAGACATTATCCAGCTCCGTTTGCAAATTAGAAAAATATTTCCGAATATCATCCGGATTAACTTTGCCTTTCGGGGGCGTCAGGCTTTCCGGAATATGAAACGTTAAGCGATCCTTGTGACGTTGATAAAATAAATCGACTGTTTTGTATGCTTCTGATTTTTTTTATTACTGACAGTATTGCGATCAATGCTGAATTGAATAGGCTTTCCTTATGGACAGTTCTTTATCAGCGCCTAATGCAGTAATAGCCGTCTTGACATCGTCGGAAGTGTAATTAGCGTAACGACGAGAATTAGGACGCGGTTTGTTACTACTCATTTTTAATTAGGACGCTTGCGCGGTTTGTTACTACTCATTTCAATTCGTAATTATCCACTACAGTACATCATAGACAATAGACCTATACATAAGAAAATCTAAAACTACAAAGTACATTAAAATATTGGGCAAGCCAAAATAACATTTTGTTCTCAAAATTTTGCAAAAATACAACATCACTAAGTCCCGCCAGAGATGACAATTCGTAACATTAAGTCAAAACTTGTTGTTACTGAAGCTCGAAATTTTTAAAGGTCAAGCAACATTTTTAACTCGTCAGTCAAGTGAGTATAGCAAGGAATTTAGATGTCTGTCACCACGAGATTTGGAACACGTTCGAAAGATCTGCAGGGTGTTCGTACATCATAATCTAATCATAGTTTACCAGCAATACTATCCGCATCCAGATACAAGTTATTACTAAGTTTGGGTATTTACTTTTTGACCATTGCTAATTTGGCTAATGTTGGGATCAAATTCGCTACTGGCTAATGTTATGATAAATGCCTAATCCTGGTCGCATAACATTAGGCAGTTCTATCTAGCACTTTTGCAGAGTGTTCACGCTGTAAAGTTCATATTTTATAAGTTTGCCCATAAAATTCTGGCGAAATTGATATAAAATAACGAAATATAACACACATTTGGCAAAGGTACACCTGGTCCCAGGAGGATAATTATTATGTTACGTGTATATATCCGTATTTATGTAGTTGGGCTACGCATAATGTATTGATAAATATAAAGGTAGCTATAGTAGCTATGTAATTTCTTTTAAAATAACGTGAAACTACATTATTGAAAACGTATTATGCCGCTAATGTCACAGTTAGATGCTATCCTCAGACAGAGTTCTACTCTGCTGCAAAAAACAGTTGTAATGGCTAAACTTGTGACACACGGCTAAAGTTAGGAAGTTTCTGTTCAACCATAATAAAAAGTTCTCCAATTTCTTTGAAAACAGAACCATTCCTTTACATAGTAAAGGACGATATAAATTTGTAGAGCCGAATATTAAGTCGATGTTACAAGTATATGAAATGGTCAATCATTTTCCCCTGACAAACGACACACAAACTTACCACACTGTGACGTTTCTTCGCAGCCAGGTCCAGCGAGCTCGAATAAAGTTTTTCCACAAGCGTTTTCAAAACTGGTACGTTAACTTCGGTTTTCACATTCTGCAATAAAATAAAAATATTAACGTGGTACCGTTCATGTATAATAATTGTTTGCAAAGTTTAAACACGAACACGATTCTGTATTTCCTAGAATCGCCACAGCCCAAAATTGGTCAGTTTTGAAGTTATGTTGGGAATTTATTTTCGAAGGTTAAAGTAATAAACGGAATTTTGAAGATGCGGCGGATATTTTTGGTACCACTCGACTCAGCTCGGCCAGGGGCTCAGAAAATATGCTTTTCGGCCATATCCATGACAATTTTTTCCAATTTTTTGTGACATCACCTAAAATGGTTCACAGGTTAAGGAGTTACTTCCATTTATGTGAAAACCTAAGCCTAAGACTGATCGTAAACCACAGCCAAAGCAGTGACATTTTGAATTATTCTCCAAGACAAACTAACAAATAATGCAGCAACTACTGTAATATGAATGCACAGAGATGGTGAAAAAGAATGCTAAAATTAGTTCTAAACTAGATTTTATGCAATCAATAATTTTGCCAAATCTGCAGAATTAAATCAATGTGGAACCAAATCGAGTCGATTCAAATCAAAATTTTTAGGAACTAACAGAATCATTTCTGCGTCGACCCATTTTGCGCCATAATTTATTTATATAGAATCAAATCAACATTATTACAGAATATATACCCTGTTTATGTTATAACAGTAACTATTCTCCTCGCTACTGAAATCAATTCTACTTCCGGTATGATTTAATTCTGTTGGAATAAAATTTAGCGTCCATTTGCTAATTGACTTGCTAAAAACAAATAGATTTTGAACAAATTCTAGTATAGCAGAAACAAACTACTTGAATGTGTTCTAACTGGAATAAATTATATTAGAACTAAATGCGGTGTAAAAAACTTGAAGTGTTTCTAACCACCATTTTTACAATCTCGCTGAACACATCATACGGTAGTTGTCGCATAACATACAAAAGAACTGATATACACGACAAAATCATCACAACGGTTCGCACGATCATACTAATTGGCTTCAAGGAATACGGCGGTCGCCGTATTTGAATATCCTATATGGCCGACAACACGACCCCATCACTAATCTACTTTCTGGATGACAACAAAAAATCCACTGCTGACAACGGAAATCCTATAAATAGTAACTCTATCGAGATTGCAGAACGTAGTGAAGCAGAGGTACACCTAAGCAGTTTGCGTGCACAGCCAATCAACTCTCAATAGCATACGTCGATATGATATGTGGATATCACATAATACTGCGCAAGTCAGAACAAAACTAACACCGGCAATAAGTTTCCCAAGTTCGAACACTCCCAAATAAAACTTTTCAGTCGCCCACGACGTCAGAACAATTTTCGGATTTTGGGTTGATGAATCACGAGGGTGCCATACATCAAACCCCATAACTCGAGAACCGGACCCTTAATCGAAAAACAAAAAGAGGTATCGGTATTTGGCATTTTACTATGAAATAAACCAACCAGGAAAAAATCTAGTTTAGATAAAAATAACCCTGCTTCTGTGTAGGGTATTAAAATGGGGTATAAAAACACCACATTTTGATTCCTGACCCCGGAACCAGACGCCAAATCAAAAAACGCTCGGATATATATACAGTAAATCGATTATGCCGGTTCGAATGAGCCCAAGATCATGAAAATCGGCTAAGTCTTTCATGAGTTATGGCCGATCACACACACACAGACAGAATTTAAAAGCTTTCACCCCTGCAACACACAATCTCCACACGTTACACTACGATTTGATAATATTTAGTGACGACGTCGAAATAAGCAAATATACGGTAGTGGTGGCGCAGTGACTGCTTAAAACTATATTTTAGTCTATATAAACATGAACTAGTCGGTTTTCGGACCGGCGTCTTCCCAGAGTGCTCGTCTCAGGGTCTGCGCGTAGTGAAGTTCCTTCCGGAACATGCACTCAGCAGGGGGAAGTTGTGCGTACTCCGGCGAACTCAGGAGTCATGGTCGTCATTGGTGGATCGGAGGTTGCCCAGCCTCCGACTCTATCAAATGCCAAGAAATGTCCTGACGACAAGCAGTTAGCAAAGGCGATCCGTAGGCGCCATAAAACCTACACACCGGGCTTTGTGGGTGACAAACCACGAGAAAAAGTCCCCGTCTATTGGGCGAATAGCATGGATCCTTCAACGGCTACTTATCATCGTTATTGTATAGGATAGGCGTTTGCAGGGACGGATTACGAAAGCGTTTGTCTAGCATCTAGCGGCTCCTCGTTATCTAAACTGATTGCAGCGGCTAACCCACATTGATGGTTTACTATGCAACACCTCGGGTTTACGATGCACCGATGCTGCGTATGCCGACGACGTTGCAATGTTCGCAGAATCAATTGATCAGCTGCGCGATACGTTGTTTAGAATCTCAGAATCTGCATCAAGAGTCGGTCTTGTCATCAATTATAGTGCCAAAACCAAGACTATGCTGAAGCGAACACCTGTCTCTTTTAATGGCAACACCACTCTGAATGACCAGACTTTAGAAGAGGTTCCTTCATTCTGTTATCTTGGCAGTGTCATATCACCAACTGGTAGTTGCGAAGAAGAAATCAACAATCGCATCACCAAAGCCAGATCAACCTTTAGTCAGTTGTGGCGTTTATGGAAATCTAAAGTTGTCTCTACATTAGATACATGAAATACTTCTTTTTTACTAATGTTGGGAAATTTGACCACTTATCTTTTATGTATGTGGCGCATGGAACGTCTGCCCCTACTCCCTTCGCCAAACTCGACGTATTTGAAAAACTTTTGTCGTCGTTTGATATTCTTGACATCACCAAGTTTTACCATGTAACGAATACAGCCATCCAACAACACTGCAATCACAAGCTGCTAGCCCACGAATACATTGCCAAGTCGAAATAATCCGTCCTTGCTTGGCCACATTCTACGAATGGCAAATCAAAGATGGTTGAAGGTGCGCTTATACTACCTGATGTTCCCTCAGACTGGAAGCGTCCACTAGGTCGAGCCGTCGAATCTTAGATAAAAGGCAAGCAATCAAAGAGTTATAATCAATACTTCAAAGGCATCTCGATAAGAGACTGGAATACCAATCCATTCAAAGCGATGATGACAACAGCAATGGACAGGAATCAATGGTGGCAATTGTGCGATATGGTGGCAACCTCAGTCAATCGACATCAAGTCAACAGTGTTGGGGCCAGGTGATACCAGGTGATAAACATTAACAAATTTTATATGCGATCCCTGTTTAGGTCCTTTCTCCTACTTTCGGCATTCGCAAAAGGCCTCAAATTTTTGAGAAGCTCCGCCGAAACCACGGCATTCTTAGCTTATCGTTAATCCTTTGAGCATTACTATTTGTATAATTGTAGCGAATATTAGAAGACGAACTAAAGAAAATTATAGATTTTTGTAAAACTGTTAATTTTTTAACTTAGGCTTCAACGATAACGAAGCACCAATACATAAATTTTGCACATTTTAATGGTACAAACGATTATAATGGCCTGAACACAGTACCTTTCTTTCCGCTGTGATATGTAGAATTACTAAGTTTGCTATAATACAATTCAAACCTAATGGTTCCTAACGCGATACGTAACTGAACGAAGAATAAGGACAGTACGTATTGCTAC
>JASANE010003980.1:0-31515 GCA_030248225.1 Trileptium ribeirensis
ACAACTACAGAAAGATGTGCGCACAAAGATGGTTTAAAGAAAAAAGCCATTTTGACTCATGATACCAAAATCCGATGGGTTCTGTTTAAGGTTCGATCTTAAAAAGTCAGTTTAAATCGGATTGCTCTTGGCAGTAGGTATGACAACTACAGGAAAATGTGCGCACGAAAATGGTTAAAGTAAAAAAGCCATGTTGACTCCTGATACCAAAATCCGATGGGTTCTGTTTAAGGTTCGATCTTAAAAAGTCAGTTTAAATCGGATTGCTCTTGGCAGTAGGTATGACAACTACAGAAAGATGTGCGCACAAAGATGGTTTAAAGTAAAAAAGCCATTTTGACTCATGATACCAAAATCCGATGGGTTCTGTTTAAGGTTCGATCTTAAAAAGTCAGTTTAAATCGGATTGCTCTTGGCAGTAGGTATGACAACTACAGGAAAATGTGCGCACGAAAATGGTTAAAGTAAAAAAGCCATGTTGACTCATGATACCAAAATCCGATGGGTTCTGTTTAAGGTTCGATCTTAAAAAGTCAGTTTAAATCGGATTGCTCTTGGCAGTAGGTATGACAACTACAGAAAGATGTGCGCACAAAGATGGTTTAAAGTAAAAAAGCCATTTTGACTCATGATACCAAAATCCGATGGGTTCTGTTTAAGGTTCGATCTTAAAAAGTCAGTTTAAATCGGATTGCTCTTGGCAGTAGGTATGACAACTACAGGAAAATGTGCGCACGAAAATGGTTAAAGTAAAAAAGCCATGTTGACTCATGATACCAAAATCCGATGGGTTCTGTTTAAGGTTCGATCTTAAAAAGTCAGTTTAAATCGGATTGCTCTTGGCAGTAGGTATGACAACTACAGAAAGATGTGCGCACAAAGATGGTTTAAAGTAACACAGCCATTTTGACTCATTATACCAAACTCCGATGGGTTCTGTTTAAGGTTCGATCTTAAAAAGTCAGTTTAAATCGGATTGCTCTTGGCAGTAGGTATGACAACTACAGGAAAATGTGCGCACGAAAATGGTTAAAGTAAAAAAGCCATTTTGACTCATGATACCAAAATCCGATGGGTTCTGTTTAAGGTTCGATCTTAAAAAGTCAGTTTAAATCGGATTGCTCTTGGCAGTAGGTATGACAACTACAGGAAAATGTGCGCACGAAAATGGTTAAAGTAAAAAAGCCATGTTGACTCATGATACCAAAATCCGATGGGTTCTGTTTAAGGTTCGATCTTAAAAAGTCAGTTTAAATCGGATTGCTCTTGGCAGTAGGTATGACAACTACAGAAAGATGTGCGCACAAAGATGGTTTAAAGTAAAAAAGCCATTTTGACTCATGATACCAAAATCCGATGGGTTCTGTTTAAGGTTCGATCTTAAAAAGTCAGTTTAAATCGGATTGCTCTTGGCAGTAGGTATGACAACTACAGGAAAATGTGCGCACGAAAATGGTTAAAGTAAAAAAGCCATGTTGACTCATGATACCAAAATCCGATGGGTTCTGTTTAAGGTTCGATCTTAAAAAGTCAGTTTAAATCGGATTGCTCTTGGCAGTAGGTATGACAACTACAGGAAAATGTGCGCACGAAAATGGTTAAAGTAAAAAAGCCATGTTGACTCATGATACCAAAATCCGATGGGTTCTGTTTAAGGTTCGATCTTAAAAAGTCAGTTTAAATCGGATTGCTCTTGGCAGTAGGTATGACAACTACAGAAAGATGTGCGCACAAAGATGGTTTAAAGTAAAAAAGCCATTTTGACTCATGATACCAAAATCCGATGGGTTCTGTTTAAGGTTCGATCTTAAAAAGTCAGTTTAAATCGGATTTTATCTTGGCAGTAGGTATGACAACTACAGGAAAATGTGCGCACGAAAATGGTTAAAGTAAAAAAGCCATGTTGACTCATGATACCAAAATCCGATGGGTTCTGTTTAAGGTTCGATCTTAAAAAGTCAGTTTAAATCGTATTGCTCTTGGCAGTAGGTATGACAACTACAGGAAAATGTGCGCACGAAAATGGTTAAAGTAAAAATGCCATTTTGACTCATGATACCAAAATCCGATGGGTTCTGTTTAAGGTTCGATCTTAAAAAGTCAGTTTAAATCGGATTGCTCTTGGCAGTAGGTATGACAACTACAGAAAGATGTGCGCACAAAGATGGTTTAAAGTAAAAAAGCCATTTTGACTCATGATACCAAAATCCGATGGGTTCTGTTTAAGGTTCGATCTTAAAAAGTCAGTTTAAATCGGATTGCTCTTGGCAGTAGGTATGACAACTACAGGAAGATGTGCGCACAATGATGATTTAAAGTAAAAAAGCCAGGATCGTAAGGCACAGACAACTCCCACCTAGGTTTTAGTGAGCAGCTCGGATGCCCGAATTTTGAAGGGGTGTGTCAGATTCTGGTTGTATGGGTGTTGGTCACATAACTGTGATCGGCTCATCCAACGCCTCCCATAAAACTGGAGGGATAGCCCACACAAAACTGGGAGCAGGGGGTCTGAGCTATATCCACTAAAACTGGGGTATATTTGTGATCACCCCATCATTCAGAAATAGGGCATGTGAAATTGAAAACTCACGTGTCATCAACCATTAGAGTGTCGGGAAGTGACATACTCTTATACACACTTGGTATTTGAAAAAAAGAATTATTGTTCGCATAGAGCTATTATTACTGTTTATTAATATTACTACTACTATGAGTATTAACAATCTTAAATTCAACGAAACTTCACCTGTATTTTAATCAAATTTTTCGTAAAACATATCATATTCTGTCAAATCCAATAGCAAAAAATATATATATTAAGAGTCAGCAATTTCGCCAAACAATCTGAGCATAAAAGTTTCACTGGCCTGGAGAAAACCAAAATTTGTGTAAAAAAATGGTTAGAGGAAATGGAAATAAAAATTTTAATTAAGAAATTCATAGTTCTTTGTTTTAAATACAGGTTAAGCAGTTTTTAAAATTATAATTCTATCACAGACCCGTTAGGCGGTAACATTGTTTTCAATTTGTTTAGCGGCTTTTACATTTGTGCATTTTAGCATTTTTAAGGCAAAATATTGTGATGTTTCACATCTTAATCGAGCCATTTTTTGTTGGTAGTAATGTGTTATCATATGGTGGTGGTCCCATCTAACGGGACAATTCTCACAAAGAATAGCCCACCCTTCGTCGCTTACATCCAAGTATCATCATAACAACGGTGAATATTTTTTCCGAGTCAGTCGTAGCCGATACATTTCCGAAGCCGATACTTGTGATTGTACTTAGTGTAAAATAGAGCGCTGTGACGTATCGAGATTTAAGAGACGGCCCAGCAGACCATACAACAACCGTACTATTCGATTCAACGCTGTATGCTTTGCTCATATTGTAGGGAGTCTTCATGTGACGTGCTATAAAACACACAAAAACACCAATATGACTAGAAAAGATACCTTGCAAATGATTAATCGCCCGGGATTTACCCCATTGGCAGTTCCCGTGACATTTTTGCGACAAGGGCCAGGATAGAAATGGCCAAACCAAAGCCGCTGTTACCGGAGGTCTCTCGCGCTAAAATAGTGACCCACCGATAGCGGTCCCTTTTTTCAATTATGGAATGACTTATATTATAAGGAGTCTTCATGTGACGTACCATAAAACACAGAAAAACCAAAATGACAGGAAAAGACACCGGCTGACACATGATTAGTCGCCCGGGATTTACCATATTTGTAGTCCCGGTGGCATTATTTACGACAGCGGGCCAGGATAAAATTGGCCAAACTTGAGCCGCTGTTCCTGGAAGTCCCTCGTGCCAACATGGGGACTCGCCTAGTGAGCGCTATGAATGCGCCGATATTCTAGCAGTATGACCATGATTGGATGTTTAACGAGATTTTTGATCATAGCATTTTGATAAGAGAATGACACTATTTGGCTTAACTGTATCAATTGACAGGTCATGTCATCGAAATTTCATGGCGAGTCGTTGTAAAAATTGGATCCAAAGACACCGTCAAGATCCTGGCTTTCAAAAGCTTCTGTGGATAAAAATGGAGGGTTGCCGATGTAATTTTTTGTTGTCAATACTGCAATTCCTTGAAACCCTGTGTTCAGGCCAAAAGTAGACCAAGTAATGCATCTTGTTCCAAAGAACCCCTATTATTATTATTCCATTGCCTTTCTATTACCGGATTGATCCGTTTTGAAGAATAAGCCTTCCACGATAAGTCTCAATACGGAAACTTGTAATTTATAATCTTATCGTTGGATCCTACTAGGTTAGATAAAATAGCTCTGTGGCCTTTAAAACATCTTCGATGCAATATATTAACCTTGTTAATACTATTCGTCTAATCGAATACCAATAAATGTTCTTAAATGTTTTACTAAATTGCAATTAAACTCATAAATTATAATCTTATCGTTGTATCCTACTAGGTTTGATAAAATAGGTCTGTGACTTTTAAATCATCTTCGATGCAATATATTAACCTTGTTAATACTATTCGTCTAATCGAAAACCAATAAATGTTCTTAATTGTTTTACTAAATTGCAATTAAACTCATAATTTATAATCTTATCGTTGGATCCTACTAGGTTTGATAAAATAGCTCTGTGACTTTTAAAACATCTTTGATGACACATATTAACCTTGTTAATACTATTCGTCTAATCGAAAACCAATAAATGTCCTTAATTGTTTTACTAAATTGCAATTAAAACTTCGAACAAGCTGGCAAATTTAAAATATATAATAAAATTTTAAATTTTACACAAATTGTGATGATGCGGCATTCTAAAAATGAATCACACTCTAGAATCCAAAAAACCTACACATCTACTATTTTGGAACATGCACGTCTTACCTAACTGATCGAGCCATGTGATACTTGCATTCATGCTTGGTCGCTCGGCTGACCCAATCGCGTACCTAAAAAACAAAACAGAGTTTTTGCAGCATCCTTGCCCACTCCCATTGCTAAACACGGCGCCCGAAGGCAGACGTCCAGAATACCCTCTTACCCACAGCATAAATATTTATATATACACGTAAGTCCCCCAAAACATACATATTGAATGCACCCGCCACCACTGTAGTAAGCCAAAAAAATTGCGTACCTAAAAAGCCAAAACAAACCAATCAATGCTTACCCACTCCCATTGCTATACACGGCGCCCGAAAGCAGACTTCCTCAATGCTCCCTTACCCAAGGACTAAATAATACCTAAACCAACAAAAGCAAACATCCTGAATGACGTTACCCACAATCACTATAGTAAGCCCTCAAAATCAGACACCTTGAATACCCACTTCCACTATTCTAAGCCCCAAAGGTATGCATTGTGTAAATGTCTTAGATTCTGAATTTTTGACTAACCTGTGAGTAAACATTAAAAACAAGTGATTTTGCACCTAATCTGATTCTCAAGGTTATCGGGTGAATTCTATAGAAAAAAGGGACCTGGGGTGTATAGGTAATATGGTGAGGATCAAACGGTTGCTTACAAATACAGTCAACTATACCGGTGATAAATAGGAACGCATCGCGGATCGGTGCAAACGCCTTATTAGTCACATAGAATAGACCGGGTCAAATTCTTTTGTTTTTATATAGCTAATTTAGGTTAAGTTAGAGCTTAGAAATTTGGGAAATTTTTTGAAAACCAAGTCACACATCTGGTAGCCTCAGTATTTGAGATAAAATGTTCAAAAGTCATTTTTGAGGCCCAACAAGAATCCCAAAAAAACTAGGAGCTAACTCCGCTTTATTGTTCAAAAAATACGGCGGACACCGATGTCTTTGAGTGCATGCTATGTATAGATTTGAAATGTGAGCTGTTTTAGATTCCGAAAAATATGAAAATGTATTTTTAGCCTCAGGGCCGATTAGGCCACTTCTCAGTGAGCCATTGGAGGAGATCCAAGGGAGGGGGAGGGTTGTAGGATCCCCAGGTGCATAATACACCCCCTTCCGATATGAGCATGTACGATTACCGATATACCGTCTCAACTGCACACTGTTTGATATGGCGTGCCAGTGCTAATTATCGAATCAGAATTGCATGACTGCAATCTGCGTACGCACACTATTGAGTTAATTCGGAGCTTTTGCTCGATTTGTTAAGGAACCTAGCAAAGCGAACTAACAATAACGCACGTGCAAACCCACATCATAAGGCTAAAATTAGTTAACTCAACGGATCGCAACGTCCTGTTGCTGGCCACTGTCATTAAACAATTTATTTACTATTTGAAGAAACTTACCAAATACAAGCAAGCCAGTGAGCAATCAGAGCGAACGCAGCCATCAGCAATAGCAGAACAGCCGCACCGTATTCGGAGTACCGATCGAGCTTACGAGCCACACGGACTAGACGAAGAAGTCGGGCAGTTTTGAGGAGACCGATGAGTGTTGTTGTCTAAAATTTAGAAAAAAAATACTTTACCAAATTTTATACAAAATTTTTTTTTTAAAATTTTAATTTTAAACTTTATTTTTAGTAAATAATTTTTTGATGAAAGCACATAGCCTAGCTAACATAGTTAAAAACATTTAATAATCTTATAGCGGCTTTCTTTGCATCACACCGTAAAAACATAGATGACAAGATTGGCTTAAAAGCTCAGCTGTGTTCATGCGTTCAAACTTTTTGCTCAAAATTATAAATTTGGTCAAAATTTTACTCCTATCGTGTAAAAATATGACACAAATCACTGTGCTTCCGATTTTTTTGGAAAATGCTTTCTTAAATTATCAGCTCAAAAATGTTTTAAAATATCTTGTTTTTTGTGAATAGCTAAAGTAATATGCTACAAAAGTTTGAACAGCGCTCACATGTTCAAATTTACTAAAAACCCAAAAATGCTTTCAGATATGCATCAAACTTTCATTAAAATTTGATGAATGTTTGAGCTCAAAGTTTGAGCAAAAAGTATGAACCTGACAACATAAAACAGGCCAGCTACTTGTTTTGACTCAAAGTCTTCAGGTTATGACATTGTCTTCGAGTCTATTTCACACGGGGTTTGCTCTTACGCCTGACGATGCATAGAGCAGTAGGCATTGTATTTGTTGTTTTGCGGAGCTTTGCGCTGACGTAAAAGTTAGAAAAGCATAAAAGTGTTGGTTGTATATGTATTTCCCCAAATATATCACCTTTTGATGCGTCTCTATGTTCAAAGCTGTGTGACACAACGTGTACGACTTATTAGAGAGTCGAGTGATTTCATTTTTGTTTGACTGTTTAGTTATGTGCTAATTGTGACATAGATAAAGTAAAACTATATGAAATTCCTTGTATCATGTTACAAATTTCTTAAAAATAATTTACTTTTCGACAAATATTTTATGATACATTTACAAATAAATGTGTAAATTAGAATGAGATCTGCCTTTAGTCATGTAAATCAATCGTGCAATAGAATAGTCGTAACGTGTTTTTGTATGAAAATATTTACATATTTACAAAAAATGTGGAAATCTATACTGTAATATTTCACCACTGACTATCCTTATCAGGAAGAATACCCACAATAACCTCGCGGTAAAAACATATGTTTCCCATAATTTTCAAACGGAGTCTCGGCTATGTAGTGTCCAGGAATTTTGCTTAATTGGTTTGCAGCTAACTAACCAAGTTTGGGCGAAAACAGGTATTTAAACACAACGACCATGTTGTCTTATCGATAATGCCTAACATATATGAAATCGGAACCCAAAAAAGCTTGTCTAAGTTATAATTAGCATAAGTTAAAACCAAATATGTACTAGAATTATGTCAAAGCTGTGTAGTGTTAAAAAATTACGAAGCGGCTCAGGCGACGCAATCCCAATCACAGTACATTTCAAAAATGAAACTAGGAATCTTATAATCCTAACGGGTAAAAAAATTAGTTATATTATTTCCAAAATTTGGTTGAACATGAACAAATACTAAATTACAACAAACATTCAATGACATCTATGATGAGTTTTGTCAAAATTCCATTCATCAAAAACTGACTTATGCCATGTTCTTAAGTTTCTCATTTAACTTTTTGAACAAAATTGTGTTACTTACTGCGACAAATGAATATAAAAACATTAATTTTTAAATATGATTTTTAAAAATTTTAATTTTAATTTTTAAACACGAATAAAACATAAATAGAAACGAAACATGAAAAAATACAATTATAGATGGTTCACTTTAAAACGGCTGACGGTGGGCGATGTTATAGTTGCCCCCATAAACGGAAAATTATTGGTTAACCACTGCGTTATATGACTAGCCCATAGAAAATTGCGGGGACTATCAAATTTCACAGCACCCACAATTTTGGGCGGAATTATGCAGCACAAACAAAATTTGTGAGAAAAAATTTATATTTTAAGTTTGGTTTTATAGTTCGCGGCGCCTTTTTAACACCTCACTAAGCTAGCGTAGATAGCGTATGTATAAACTCGTGCTCCTGTGGTGTAATGGTAGTGCTCTAATTTTGCTAGTTTAGAGGTTCGGTTACTAACCCCGGCAGGTCCAGAACTTAAGTTGATAGGAACCGTCGGTGTAGTGATAGTGCGCATATCTTGCAAGTTTAGAGGCCCGGTTTCGAATACCGGCTTGTCCGTACGTACAGTTGATCGGGGCCTGTGGTGCAATACTAGTGCGCATATCTTGCAAGTTTAGAGGCCCCGTTTCGAACCCCGGCTGGTTCATACGTAAAATTCACAGGGGAGTTTGGTGAAGTGGTAGTGCGCTGTTTTGGCAAGTTTAGAGGCCCGGTTTCAAACCCCGGCTGGTCCATCAGTAGAATTTCTGATTTATGAATCTTTTTTTTAATCTTTTTACCTCATCGGTATGGGAATTGAACAGTAGTAAATCGAATGGAATTGCTGCGACGACATCGATGACAAACCAGCCTTTGAAATAGTGAATGGCGATCTTGCCGGGATGTGATACCACTTCGTCGTTCTCATCTACGTACGTTGTCCGAAAGTTGATTATAATATCGACAATAAACATAATATCCACAATTAGATCCACAACTTCCAACGGATTGCTGTATTTCAACAGCAATACGTAACTGAACAACGCGCAAAAGAACAACTTATTGCTACTTGGAGGATATAAAGACGACATATTCTTCGGCGGCCGACGTACAAGCTGACGCTACAGCTTATGCCGTCGACGCTGACGTGCCTGTTAATTCTCAACCGTTCTTGCCCAAAATGGTAAATTTACGATACAATGTTAACGGGAAAGATAGGCCGTGGTCGAAGAAACCAATTCTACAGGAACAACAAGGTCCAGAAATCGAAGAGATGCGAGCTTTCAAACTTGCAAATGGCGATGTAATGTGATTGTCTGATGAACGCTACAAGTGGTTGTGTCGGAATCAAGGTGACTTGTTTTTGCATGACAAACTACTTTTCCATCAGCAATGGCGTTATCGACATCAACGACGCGCTGTAGAATTTACACAATTAGTGGCCTCGCACGTTTGTCGACGTGAATAGCTATCATGTAATATATGTAGATATCATGAAAACTTCGCGGGACATTTGGCCTGGTAGCGAACATCTCCTTTAATTGCAAAATGCTACTATTTGAAAACAATGGCTTTGTATCACAAGAAATGCTTATCACAAGAAATGCTCGAAGGTTAGCAGTGGTATTCTTACTGATGCTGCCAAAGCTGACAGCGGGGTCCGGTGGTTCTGTTTTTTGTGTCGTACGGGGATTGACGATGATCTGGCCACCCTTGTTACACTGGAGGGCCGACTTGCAAAATTTGAATCCAACCAAGAAAAACTGGAAAATATGGTCTTAGGGCTTGCTGAAAAAATTGATGCTCTATCTGCTCAGAGTGTAGCCCCCCCAGTCCCCGCCGCGTCTGTCATTAACAGTAATAATGACAATTCGGCAAATGGCAGCATCAGTCTTTCTAACGAAGCAGTTATTGCTACTCGTGTTATTGCTGAAATTGATGATAGAGAGCGTCGTAAATTCAATGTTATTATACCGAATGTGAAGGAGTCAAGTAGCAACGACGCACAACAGCGTAAAACCCATGATATAGAGACGGTCATAAACATTTTTAAATTTTGTAAAGTTGATATTGCCTCTGATAACATAGCGAATGTATTTAGATTGGGAACTAAGGGCGATAAACCACGTTTGTGTAAAGTTGTGTTTAAATCTACCGAGGATCGGAATAAGGTTATTGATGGTGGGGTCAATCTACGTAGTTTGCCGGTTGGCCATGAACACATTGGAATCTACATCAACCCGGACCGCACACCAGCTGAGGTTGCGGCCTTCAAGATGGCTCGTAAACAGCGGGCTGGCAAACGAGCTCGTCGGGGTCCGGGGGACGAAGGGTCCCGCCAACCGCTCGGTGTCTCTGGTAGTAGCCGGTGCAGATACAAACAATGTCTTTACGTACAATTCATCGTATACAAATGTAAATAACAATGTTGGTGCTGTTCCTGATATATATGACAATATATCTAGATCTGGGTTTGTTCAAGATAAATCTGTATTGGTTTCACCTCATCACACTAATATACCTAACGGTGGTTATAAAATGTGCGCTTATAAATGTTAGGCCTGTTGTAAACAAACTAAATGAATTAGAGTTACTAGTTGAAATTATTGTTATGATATTGTATGTATCACTGAAACGTGGGCCTCTCAACTGAATGATGACAGTGAACTTGAAATTCGCGGTTTTACATTATTTCGATGCGACCGGCTAAACAGACGCGGTGGGGGGGCTATCAATCGTCATAACCGGACTCCGGTGCTGTCGCCTCTGCATATAGTGACTCAGCTTTCGAGGATGTTGTATGTTGCGAAATAGTCTCTCCTGTATGAAAATTTTTGTCGGCTGTGTGTACCGCTCACCTGTCCTTGTCGCCTGAAAGAAACAATACTCATCTTGGTACGTGGCTTGAAATTGCACGTGAATATAAATGTATATTAATTTGTGGGGACTTTAACATGCCATCAATAACACGAGTAGCAATAACTGCTTCGTTAGAAAGACTGATGCTGCCATTTGCCGAATTGTCATTATTACTGTTAATGACAGACGCGGCGGGGACTGGGGGGGCTACACTCTGAGCAGATAGAGCATCAATTTTTTCAGCAAGCCCTAAGACCATATTTTCCAGTTTTTCTTGGTTGGATTCTATTTTTTCGGAGTCTGCTCTTCTAGTGTAACAAGGGTGGCCAGATCATCGTCAATCCCCGTACGACACAAAAAACAGAACCACCGGACCCCGCTGTCAGCTTTGGCAGCATCAGTAAGAATACCACTGCTAACCTTCGAGCATTTCTTGTGATAAGCATTTCTTGTGATACAAAGCCATTGTTTTCAAATAGTAGCATTTTGCAATTAAAGGAGATGTTCGCTACCAGGCCAAATGTCCCGCGAAGTTTTCATGATATCTACATATATTACATGATAGCTATTCACGTCGACAAACGTGCGAGGCCACTAATTGTGTAAATTCTACAGCGCGTCGTTGATGTCGATAACGCCATTGCTGATGGAAAAGTAGTTTGTCATGCAAAAACAAGTCACCTTGATTCCGACACAACCACTTGTAGCGTTCATCAGACAATCACATTACATCGCCATTTGCAAGTTTGAAAGCTCGCATCTCTTCGATTTCTGGACCTTGTTGTTCCTGTAGAATTGGTTTCTTCGACCACGGCCTATCTTTCCCGTTAACATTGTATCGTAAATTTACCATTTTGGGCAAGAACGGTTGAGAATTAACAGGCACGTCAGCGTCGACGGCATAAGCTGTAGCGTCAGCTTGTACGTCGGCCGCCGAAGAATATGTCGTCTTTATATCCTCCTTCGAAATTTGAAGCAAAGGTGGTCGGCTCATACCGTCGGCGTTTGTTAGGTTGAGCCCTGGCATGTACTTTACCTCGAAAGTGTATTTCTGTAACCTGATAGCCCATCGGAAAGCTTACCGGTAAATTTCGACGGCCGTTCAGTATATATATACGTTAAACATTGATGGTCCGTAAACACAGTAACGGAGTTTCCAATGAATTATGGACTATATTCCTTGAATGCTCGTACGATTGCCAGACATTCCTTCTCAGCTACACTGTGATGCATTTGAGCAGGCGAGAATTTTTGCCCACTATAGGCTATCACATGAAGTCGTCCGTTCTTGTCCTCCTGCTGTAATACATTACCCGCACTGTAGTCACTGACATCGGCAATACAAACGGTCTTGTATAATCCGGGTAAGCCAAGATCGGTGTAGTCGTCAATGTCTGTCTCAATTGTTCGAAAGCAGTATTGAACGCTGTCATCCACCCAGAAGAAAATTTAACCCCCTTCGGGTATTCCTGATTTGTTTCATACAGTGGCGCCGCGACAGTAGCGTAATTAGGTATGAATCGGCGATAGTATATAATTGGTAAGACCAAGAAAACTGCGTACCTCCTTTACGCAAGTAGGTTTCGCGCACTTTTGAACTTTATCGATTGTGCTAGGATGCTTTCGCGCGAAACCACATGTCCTACAAATTTCATTTTCAAAAAATGCCATTTTTTTCCTTTACCAATCAGGCCGGTCTCACGTAAGCGTTGCCAAACCTGATGTAGGTCAAACAGATGCTGCCAAAAATTTGCCGAAAACAATAATATCGTCTATAAAACACAAACAATTAACTCCGAGCAAATCCAGCAACACAGTTTGCATTGTTCGCTGGAAGGTAGCAGGTGCGTTGGATAAATCAAATGGTATACGATCCCATTCATACAGCCTTTTCTGCTTAACGAAAGCAGTTTTGGGCCAACCTTCCACGTCCATACGGATTTGCCAGTAACCCGACTGTAAATCCATAGTGGTAAAATACCGGGTTCCGCGAAGCGATTCCAATGGCTGGTTAGTTCGCGGTAACGGAAACGCATCTTTTACAGTTAAAGCATTAACCTTACGGTAATCAATGCAGAAACGTACTGTACCGTATTTCTTATGCACCATGATAACTGGACTTGCCCACGGACTATTTGATTGTTTTATCGCCCCCGTGGCATTCATTTGCTCGATCTGTCGCTCTATTTCTTGTCGCATGGTATGAGGAGCAGGATATGCCTTCTGTCGAATAAGCGGTGCAGAGTCCGTATTTATCGTGTGTAGCGTGACGCTGCAGTCCCCAAGTTCCTCATTGACTTGACAAAAATGTCGCGATGTTCGTCCATTAATAGCTGAAGATTGGCTTTTCAGCCTCGCTCAACACAGATGACGACAAGTTGACACCAGGTATCGCTTCAGGTTGATTCATACGGCTGTACTGCGTCATCAAGTACTGCTGCAACTGATTTTGAGTTCTCCAAACTCGATATAATAGTGTAGATTTAAGCAGCTGCTTATCATCACTAACTTGTAATTGACTCATTTCCTTTACTTCCTCGTCCGGAGGATAAATATCACAACTTGCTGTGGGCTCAATTTTGACACGTATTAGGCCATTTGGAAGACAATATTTGAGTCGGTGGTATTTATAATAGGAACCCAGAGTTGACCACCGGTTGGACAACTCTCACGGATCTCGTGACCAATAACATTTCGAAAATGACCGCGCCATCTACCGTTGCTTTCATTACAACCTGGGTGCCAGACGGAAAAACTGTGGATTCGACCGGAACTTCCTGTTGAATTGCCGTAAAACCACGGTTTCGATTCACCGTTTGATAATCATGCGTTATGAAATTCCAGGTGAAGATTTTGTCCAGAGTACCCTCAACATGTACATAAGGTCCAGGATAAGCAATTGTGACTCGATATTGCACAAAGATTCGATGTCTCAAAATGACGGGATATTTGAGTTTCATGACCACGTAAAAAGGGTGGAACTCGACTGTAGCTAAACCAACGTCGACCGGCACTTGTTTAGCGAACCGAATATTAGTGGGTATAAAACTTTCCAATTGTTCCAACGATGACCTAGTGTAATGGTAGCACTCAGAACCTAGAACTTCATTTCCTACACCAATAAAATAAGCAACTAACTTGATATTACTAAAATAAATGTAGTACGGCATTCAAATAATGAATTGTTTGAATTGACAAGGTGGATCTAAGTATCCAAATAATAAATTAGCATAATGCTCGAGCAAACTTTATGAACTACAAGGTGGATCCGTCGATCCGGCATAAGCTTTAACTAAATCTTAGTTCAATTTAGTCAATAAAAATTTTTCGGAGCACGCTTGTGCTCTCAATATTAATTTTAAGAAAACAATTTTTTTGGAGCAACCTAGTGCTCTCAAAGAAAATTTAGGAGCCACCCGTCTGCTTTCAGTAAACTCCAAAATTTGTTAATGTTGGAATCAGCGCTAAGTCCTAGCTTTATGTAGCTATAACTACTGCCTAGCTCGAATAGTGTTAAATAACAAGGTGCCGTATGGGTGTTAAACTAAGAAAATATAATTAAAACTAAAGTGACTACTTACTTTGAGCTCCTCTATCGCGACTGACTCTGCAGGCGACGATAGCGACTGACTCCGAGAAGTAAGGCAGCAACTGCCTCGCTGGCTGGGTCTAGATAGCGGTTAATAATTCTCAGAATTTTTATATAATCATGCAAAAATTCTAAAAATAATTGCTATAAGCCAACCATGAACAATAATACCACCAGCGCAGCATTACAATGCAAATAAACAATTTCAAACGCCATGACGGGCACCTTCTATTTAAAAAACAAAAAATTGACAATAATATTCCAATAATCTATCAGAATATTCCAATAAAATATTATTTAAGCTTTATAAAAAAACTATGGCACGTACTGTAAAGCTGGAATAGAATACGTTTCAGGACAACAGTGCATAAAAAATAAAGTGGTATGTTGAAAAGACCCCATTGAATTTATTAGCTTCGAAAACCGCTTGGCATATAGCTCAATGTACAGTCTTGATTGTATATCAGCCACACAACAATTATAATTTTATGTTAAATTTACAGCCGCGTGCGGCACTTTGTTATTAAAACCACAAAAAAACTCCAACAACGTGAATATGTTAAAAGTGCCAGTCATCAGTTATGGTATTTATTCAAAGTAAATAGTGTAGGTCGCCAAGTGCCACAACAAAAGGCATATAATAGGCGTCGCTGTGGCAAGCTAACAATGCAGTGCACTTAATATAGGCGAGATTCAGGCACTTTGTTATACTTGTACGACCACTTTACATGGTATTTAACTTCCATTGAACAACAGTGAACACTTAAAGATATGGTAAATAATATCTGAATATACCGATATGTGTCCCGCAGTTTTACCCGTATATCTGGATATAGTACACCATATTCCCTTCATTATTACGATTTTGGCAATTGCGTACAGAATCAGATTAGAAGAGGTGTAACAATGTAAAAGTTAGTATCCGTGTGTTGTTCTGTGTATCCATTGCTGCTATATGTATATACTTTTTATGTCAGCTGATTAAATTCTTGAGAACGAAATATCTCAAAACAGTTGTTTCAAATAGCAATAAATTAATGGATGAATCCAACGCAGAATCACTGGTTGTCAATAATCGCACCATCGCATTAGCCAAAGACACTGTTGTGTCACACACTAACATAACTTCGGAACAATATTTCCAAAACACGTTGGACAGAGCTGGCACGGATTATCGTGAGTAGATCATTTCTCATTACTTATTTATTTATTTATTTTAGTAATGGAATATATATTAATTATTTCTAACTGTTCTAAAATATTCAGTTTTTCGTTTGTAATTGTGCAGGTCTGTGATAACAAATTGTGATTTTATAGCGTGTATAATATTCTGCAACAGTGGTTTAGACAATTTCTGGGGACCTAGCAATATTGTCACGTCGATATACCGGAGCCGTCAAAATTTTCTTCTGCTCGCGACGTTTTGACTTTTTGGATGAAATGTTTGTGAGATCACCAAACGAAATAACAGTTTGTGAATATAGTGTAATATCGACGTGACGCTGCTGCACCGCGCATTTCCAAAACGCAATGCCCATACGATCCCGGCTCTTGTAACCTGGAGGGCGGACCTATTGGGCACACTTTTCTTTGTCGGTTCAGTCTCTGGAAGCTACGGGGCTTAGCGCTTCACAGGATGTGTTCTGATCCTGCCGGACGAGTTGCGCACGTAGGCTAAGCGTTACTATCTTTGCGATGCCTAGGGAGGTGGGCTCCATCACCTGCTCACAGGCCAAGGAGATCATACCACTATTTCATCGTTCCACCTGGAAGTGTTACATTTTGCTAATGTTCTTTATCTTTTGAACGATTAATTTATATCGGGCGAATCGATTTATTTTGGACAATAGCCCCACTACGTAGGGTCCGACAGATTCCTAGACCTTTTACTGTCTTCTCCTGTTTCAATGCTCATAGAAAGTTTGCGGGTGAAGTCTTATTGTCACAAGAGTCGTTCTCATTCACACTCAGTAAATCGGTATCTATCTATCGCTATCTTGTCGGATAACACGTTTGACTTAGTTTCGAAATCAAGTAATTTTGCAGAAATGAACTGTTTTCGAGCATGTTTGGTGCTAAAAAATCTAAGTGGGGCCAACTTTTTTTGGGGGGAAGGGTAGGTAGGCGAAACAGCTTAAGCAGAGCCGAAAGACGAGGCCCTCGGTTTGGAGAAGCTAAAATTGTGTGGTGGTGTGGACATCTGGTCTGATGCTATTTATTCTAATTAGCCGGAACCGCGCGAAAATCATTTTATTGTTGCGGCAAAGGCGAAATCTGGGATTTATATACGTTAAAATTTTTTGCTTTAAGTTCCCAATAAGTTTTATATGACCAAAAATAATCAACTGCTTTCCCAATGCAGAGAAAACAAAAATTAAGCACATCAAAAATGATTGTAAGATGCTATGTAATAAGAGGAATAGGCGTGTATTGTAGGTTAGGTTTATTTTAAATAAAAACAGGTTATGACAGTAGCTTTATTCATTCAGAGAATGACGTTCTATTCTCAAATTAGAACTATTTTTACCTTAATATTCATAGCAAAACTGGACATGGTCTGATGCGATGTACATACTAATTGAAACAAAGCTAGCGAAGCGAGCGGATTTTCCACCGAGGGCATTAGGGGGAAAATCGATAAAAATTTCTTTTTGTGTCTGCTGTTGTCATACATAACTCCTTTTCGGATGGACGAATTTCTACAATTTTTTGTTCGATAGCAAAAGTGATGACGATGTGCCCTTTGGTTGGATCCCAACAGCTCCGAGCAATCTTCCGGGTCAAAATGGCAAAAACACGCTTTAAGAGTCTGCCAAATCTGGTAATACGGGTATCGGTGTTTCGCAGCTCATATCTCACGACACAGGCTTCGCATCGAAAAATCGATACCGCTACGCAGTATCAGCTCCGAGATCTACAACTTTTCTGACAACGACTTTTTGGGACCACTCCCTGGGCCGCTTTGGGGCCGAATATGGTTCGTGGATTCATTGCCAGAAACTGCAATTTTTCAAATGTCGCCGCGCTATTATTTCTTTTTACATTACAGTGAGTGCCTATTAGGTTCTCGAGCACGCCTTGATACGAAGGTTTTGCTATCAATAGTCCAACTTTGCTTTATTATACTTTTTCTTGGGGTTTCAAGAGCTTTCCGGTCGACGAACCCGATTTCCAAAATGTAGTGCGTTTTCATATGTCTATGTATTGCGATGCGAGCATTAACAATGGTCTACGTATAGGAATTTCTTAAGGCTGAGCAAAATGATTTGGCTATTTAGTGTCCACGATGTATAATTTATATGTTCTCTATGGGTTTGGGTCAATGAGCCCGATTTCCAGAATATAGTCAGTTGTTGTTTGGTTACGTATTGTTACATGTCATCATGAATTGTCTATATAGGGTTTCCGGTAGAGTTGCAAAAGTTAAAAATTAATACCCGGACCCGGACCCGGAATTTTTGGAAAGAAATACCCGGACCCGGACCCGGAATTTTTGGAAAGAAATACCCGGACCCGGACCCGGAATTTTTGGAAAGAAATACCCGGACCCGGACCCGGAATTTTTGGAAAGAAATACCCGGACCCGGACCCGGAATTTGTTGGAGGCAAATACCCGGACCCGGAATTTTGAAACAAAAATACCCGGAATACCCAGAAGTTGACGAGAGAATAAAAATTGTAAGGGGGTAAAATAGCCAGGGCCATAATGTCGAAACAATGGAGAAGATGCGCACCTACTAGAGGCGAGAATACTGAAATTCCTAGGCTCGCTTCTAAAATAGAAATATACTCGCTTGTTTACATATCTTTGCAAGGCGTTAACAACGTACGAACTGTTACAACGTTTTTCAGTCTCGGTTTCTAAACCATGCGTTGTTACTCTCGTGCTATACGTCGTACTTAGGTACAAAACATTCGGAGTCGATTGCCAGCCCTAACCACCTTATTTTTGACCTTAGCTTTTTGCACAAAAGAACGCAATTATTGCTACACGCTAACGAACGCGATCAGGTATAAACGCAATATCAAGAAACGAATGCTGTTTCATTTCAACGCTTTACATGATCCAACGCCCTTGCTCAATGCGTATATATGGCAACAGCAACACTGTTGAACTTTGGTCCGGGTATTTTTACAATTCCCGTACCCGGACCCGGAATTTTCTTTGGAAGAATACCCGGACCCGGACCCGGAATTTGTTGGAGGTAAATACCCGGACCCGGACCCGGATTTTTCTTCGAAAAATACCCGGAATACACGGACCCGGACCCGGCTGCAACTCTAGTTTCCGGTAGGCTGAATACGAGTATCTTATGCCAACTTAACGTTTTCATTAAGTCTAGGGTCAATGAATCCGATTTCCGGAAAATTCTCAGTCTTCAGTAGTTTGGTACGTGACATAAAAATAGTCTATTATGGAGGTTTTCCGGTGTAGTGAATACAATGATTTGATTATGTAGAGTCCAGCCTGCATATTTCATCATGCATTTTCATGGGTTTCAACGCGTTTAGGGTCAATGAACACGATTTCCGGAATATACCCTGTGTTCAGTCGTTTGGTTTCTTATTGCTTACTGATCACCAGGAATTGTCGATACAGGTTTTCGGTAGGCTGAATACGAAGGTTTGGTTGTCTAGAGACAAGCACATATTTGTTGCGCTGTCAGTTGCTTTCATTGTGTTTAGGGTCGCCGAGGTTCTAAGGTTTCAATGAGTTCAGAGTTCAGGAGGTTTAAGGATGGTCCATTCATTAAACACAGGCTGTGACAGGTTGATTAAACAAAATAACTTAAAAATGACACCACGCTCGCTCGGTTTCGCCCTCGTTTGCGAGTTACTAGTATTGGTACTTTCTAAGTTAAATTTAGCAATGCAACATAGGCAATTTCAACCGTTTTGCATGCTTGTCAAGCATAAATTGCAGTAATCAACCATCTAGGGCGTTTGTAACTCCTGTTAATCGATGCATATTGTACTGAATTTGAATGCCACTTGTGCGCCTCCGCCAGTAACTACGTTTTTAGTAGGTGAGAAGATAGGCTAAGTTTATAGCTAAATGTCAAAATTATCAAAGCTTGTTTGACGTATAGCACTTATGTGAAGAAACTATTATTGTACAATTTTTCAGAACCAGTAAAACTACTATATGGATGGTTCCTGATGAATCAACTGTATAATAATGTAACTAGTATCTCGCAAGCGAGGGTGAAACGGAGCGAGTATGGTTCCATTGTACTTGTCATGAATAATCACCTATAACAGGTTTTGTGTTTATGTATATACTACTGCAAGACATCTGGAACGCCTGCAGTCTTATAATGCTGGTATCAAGAACTTTATGCACGCCACATATTTTGACCTCACCATGGAGAGTGGGAGGACCCCCTGGATTTTAGCGGCTCTCCCAGGTCATGCCGCAAGTTAATGCGCGAGTAAACTTAAATTGACCCCGTCAACCATCCTAATTTGCATAAAATTTGTTTCGGAACGCTTTTTGGTGAATTGAAATTTGGCGCAAAACTGTATTGTAATCTCCTGTTATTGTGAAATCGATCGAAAAATGGTCGGAGTTGCCAAAGAATTCGGACCGTTCAATGCATGCCACTAGTTCAGGGGAATTCGTAAAAACCAGGTCGAGCGTTCTTTTTTCTTGAGTTGGGAACGATATTAATTGTTGCAGACCACATTGTTGAATATATTGTTTCAGAAAACAGTTCATAGTCGGATTGTCTGGAGATTATATTTTGTCCCAATCAATAAGGGTTACATTAAAGTCTCCTGTAATTATCACGGGCCATGGTACATAGATATGTGTGATATAAAGTTACATATCAAGTCGTTTTGCTCAGGTGAGGAGTTCGGCGGTCGATAGATGCATGCTTTTCGTATCTTAGTTGAACATAAGACATCAACGACAACAGCTTCCACTACGTTAAATTTAGTGTTGCAGTTTAACACTTGGTTAAAATTTAACTGTTCTGATAGAAAAATGGTGACTTCTTCTCATCCCCATGACCTATTTCTTCTACTTACCACATGTATTGAATTACATAACATTCCGTAATATTCTGGTACATTTTCGTGTAACCATGTCTCAGATACTCGAATTATTGAAAAAGATCCTGATTCAAGTAAAGTGTCCAGTTCCGTTAATTTGTGGCAGATGCTTCGAGCGTTGAAATATTTACATTTGACATAGTTTTGAGTTGGAATGTTTGATACTACCCCGCCTAAAAGTTTAACCTGTACCGATAGTTTTCCATCAGTTTCTACAAATTCATGAGCTAACGGGGTATGCTTGCCCCGGTAAGACTTCATTTTGTAAGCAGTTTTTGAACGCGACAAACTTTTATTTCGCAACTACATAACGCGTTCTGTTTTGTGTGTTATCTCGTAGTATCATGTTCAGTTCATAAGCCTTCTTTCGCAGTGCTGCCTGATGCTTTATAGCTCGGTATGGGACATAGATTGGCGCATGAATATTTGCTCCATGCTTCGTTCGTTTTGAAGAAGTGACCGGGCAACACCAGATGATGAGAGCCGCACCGTTAATTGTCGAGGACCTCGATTTCTAGTTTGGCTGTCTTTTTGTTCGTGAACACCTATTCGAAATACTTCTTGGATCTGAATTGACGGATCCAATTTTTTGTAAACATTGTTAGCATCCATCAAATCTTGGCCTTTTTCAGACAGTTTCTTGATTATTACACATCGTTCTCTGCGGGCTTCTTCCTCATCTAGCGTAGATGATGAGCATATGACACGATCAGAAGGTTTTGCGTTTTTGTACAATATGTGCCCGCACTTCTGTTGCGGCGAAGTCGTTGTTGGATGCTCCGGGTTTTGATTTGATGCTGCAATTTGAGCAGATTTAGGGTGGTAATAGTGTGTGACGATTCGGCAGCTGCTGTCGCCCGTTTGTTTATGGCTGTAGATATCGATGAAATTTGAGCTTTGATTTTTCCGAGGCGTTCGGAATCTCTGTGATTTTCATTATGACGAGGCTCTTGTGACCAGCGCGATGATTCCGAGCGAAGTCAGCACATTTGGTGCACACTATAAGGATGTACGTTATCGAGCATCGTTTTTGCTGATGCCGATGCAGGCGAAATGGATTTTCCTCCGCATAGGTCGCATTCGAAATAATCGGTGGCGCCTTCGTCATTGCATTCGACGCACAATTCACTGCCGGTCGAGGTTGTTTGGAGCGCATTATTGTTAGCGTTTGACAAGCGGTGTGATCCTTGTTGCGTTGGGTGTTGTTTGGATTGCTGGCTGAGCCGAGAGCCTTTGGTCAGACTATGAGACGTGGATTTGTTCGGCTGAGGATTGCGTGTATTTGTAGACATTTCAACGGCGTGTTTAACGTCCGCAGACAATGAAATATATATATAGAATATTGTTAATCTGGTGTAACACACCAGCACGTACTTTTCTTTATTCTTCTTCCTTAAACTGAATGCAATTGGGTTAAAACCATTTAATATTGAAAAATGTATTATTATATTAAAAATGTAGACCCGCCTTCGTCGATTTCCGAAATTTAATTCCAAGACGTGCTATCCAATATTTTTTTCAAGACCTTCTATAGCTAGTGATATCTCCTTTAAGGTTTTCGCTTTCATCAATTTTTTCTTTTAATTATAAATTCTATATGCTGCCAGCATCAAGTTGGAATGGTGCCTTATGGTTTTACTATGTTCTTATCATGTCTGAGAATTGAATCCATGTGTTCTCTAAATATTTCTGTAAGCGATCTAGCGGTTTCTCTAAGATATTGTGCTGTGTAATTTGTACATCTAATTAGATAAATAATATTTTTGATCATACAGTCGAGTGTTTATTTTGTATTATATTAAAATTTGTTTGAGAAATAAGCAGAGGTAAAGGTTTGACCTGGTTATAAATGCTTGCATGTTACAAAGTTTTTTCGGCATATTATAATATTGCTAAATTCGCGGGGATGGCTTAATCCGTGGTCGGAGTCGAATTTCCATTGGCGGTTCCAAGCTTTAAGGGAATGGAGCATGAGTTTTCTGAGATCCTTAGCACCATTGACCATTGAAGGCCTGCAATGGATTGAGGGCCATATTATTGTTTGTTAAATTCATAATAAATTTGTGGGCGTAAAGTTTTTATAACATGGAGGCCCAAACCCATGTAACTGTTATAACCACCCTAGCCCTTAGGCTCTAGCCTTTCAGAAAAATCTCTCAACCACAAGGTAGCGGTGCTGGGAGGTCGAATCTAAGATTATATACATTGATGCCTAGTAACGACATGATACACAACCGGGTTCACCCAGTAGAATATGTGTTATAATAGAAAGTGTGAATGTTTGTAGTGTTGTTTTTCCATAAAATGTTTATATCTGTACATAATAGTGTTCTATGATTATCTGTAAATACAGTATAACCACAAGGTAGCGGTGCTTGGAGTTGGAATCTAAGATTATATACATTGATGCCTAGTAACGACATGATACACAACCGGGTTCACCCAGTAGAATATGTGTTATAATAGAAAGTGTGAATGTTTGTAGTGTTGTTTTTCCATAAAATGTTTATATCTTTACATAATAGTGTTATATGATTATCTGTAAATACAGTATTGCCATAAATTCGTCCATAGGATAGGCGGAAAACGCCGATCTGTTACGGACTGTAATTCAATTATTATGCTTTCAACCTTTAGATATGCTATTTTGCCGCAAAGTTATAGTCACCTAGCTGTGCCTATTAACTTTTAGATTTGTCTAAGCTGAAGTCTGCGACGCTGATGGTCTAAACTAATTTCTGCTCGTTTCTACATTATAATCCTGTGGCGACTAGTATTATGGCAATTTATTATATAGCTAGACCTCAGGACTCTGTTTCTGGTTTTGCTTGATGTTTTTCTTTTTCTTTCCCTTTTTCATTTATCTTTAAAGCTCAACAATTTTTGTGGTAGCTGCGAATTCGCCGACCTAGGCGCTTAGTATATAATAGTTACTTTTTATAAGATAAACACGCAATAACATGCCGAAAAATTTTTCGAAAACATTAATATTTCTGGCATAGGGACTTCGAACCATATTCGGGCCTGCAGTGACACAGGTTGTGGCCCCCACAAAAACTGTTACTCCGTAAAGTTGTAGCTGTCGGAATGCTGATTCTGTGGTGGTCTATGTCTTTGTATCCGGGAATACTTGTCGAGAGCCATTGGCTGCGAAACATTGGTACCCGTATGATCGGATTTGGCGTAAGAACTATTATATAATCATTTTTTGCTATTTGAGCCAGAAGATGGGATCAGAGCTGTTCCATGAAACGAAAAGGCACGACGTCATCACTTTTGTTGTCGAGCAAAAAATGTCTAAATCAATCTTTTCGAAGATGGGTTATGAGTAAAACCGACAGACGCAATGAAATTTTCACGATACATCTCCTTATAACGCCCTCTGTAGCAGTTCCGGTTGCTTCATTTTAATAAATTGCGGCGAGCCTAACGGGATGATATTGGCTAGTGTACGCTGAATGCGTTTTATTCGCAGTCAGCATCACCTGGTTTACGCAAAGGTGCGTTATGGAACAAGATTAGGGTTGGATACAATAATGAATCCCACCCAATACGGTATGTTCGGACACCTGTATTCAGTTGAATACCGAACATTGAATATATTATATCTAATATATATACATATGTGTTGTGTATAATTATGCTTGTTGTGGTGGCCAGTATTTGCCATGTTCAGAAACATTTTTCTCTTTATATCCAGTGTTTTAAGCTCTATTATACAACGTCAGCGAACACCATTTTTGTTCAGACCAGTCGTTTAGTATTACAATTATTATCAAACATCTTTTTGTGCTGAAGCCGGAATTTTCTGCTTGATTGGAACTCAGCTTAATAAAATTGCAAAGTAGTTCGTATATATTATAATGGAGCTTTAAAAATTTGACGTAGCAGAGTATAGTAATTACGGCGTGGATACGTTATTGTGAAACTAAGTCTCGCTACGTGTCGATCATAATTCTGTATTTTCAAGTTTGTGTTTATACCATTGTAATTTTAGACTTCAAGCATGAATCCAGTCAGAGCGGTTCATTACAACAAAATGGTGTCTCAAATTTGTCGCAGAAATGTTTTCGTTGCACGGTTACTGGCTGCAATAGTGTATTCACAAACATCGATAATATGAAGCGTCATGTTAAATCTCACGAAAAATATATTTATAAATGTGGCTATTGTTCGCGGGCATTTCGTAAACATCAGCAACTCAAGGTAATTAATTATCAGCTTTAAAAGATGCTAATATTCTTTGAAGTAAGTTTGTTATAAGCATCATTTAAGGCAAAGATATATAGTTGTCGCTCTCTTGTACGACTTTATGAACCGAAAAAATTCTCAAAGTCGTCGAAATTTGTCCTAATGGCCACTTTGATTTAGTCAAACCTTAACTGAATTTAACTGTGTAAGTCTCGGTTATCTACATGAAAAACATCGTGCATGTGTAATCTCATGTAGATATGAGTAATATAAAGGTCAAATCGACACCGACAAAATCAGTTCATCTATAATAAATATTTGTTTTATGGAAATAGAGTTGAAATCTGGTAACGTTCGGCTGCGTCTTGTGCATACTTTGCTGCAACGTTGATACGTCATATCTCATTAACTCTTTCGCTCTTAAATTGAAACATTTGTCATAGCGTGAATTATAGATGCATTTGAGACGATACGGATCTGCGGACCGGACCGTGATTTCCGTGGTCCTTAACGCAGCGGTTTGGACGTTAGTACCAGACCATGCGAGACCCAACGATTGCGTTGCCTGCGGTATCACCGCAAGCAAGCAACGTTTATCGTCATAGATACGCTCGAACGAATCAACCCATCATTTTTTTTAGCCCGAAAACTTATATTTTGGATTACCATTAGACTGAAACATCATTAGATTGAAACCCACAAAATCATGAATAGATCAAAGGGGGTCACAAGGCATGGATTATCATGCCAGAAAGGGTATATTCGTCACAGATACATTCAAGTGAATCATCTCATTTTAGCATCCTCGAAAACCTTTATAAGCACCAATGCAACAGATTATAACATTTGGTTGAAAATCATTTATGGCTCAGGTTGTCTTATGCGATACTGTACGATTCCAAAAAGTCTACATCGGTCACATATGCGCTCAAATAAATAAGTTCATCGTTCTCAGTATCTTCGAAGTTCATTATAACCACAGTAATGCAATAAATATGATCATTACGTTGAAAATCACGAAATAATGCATGACTCTAGGGCGGCATGGGATATCCTACAAATTCAAAATCTACATCGGTCACAGACGCACAGCTCAAATAAATATTTCATCGTTTTCAGCATCCTCGAAAACCTTTGTAATAGCAGATGCAACTTGCTGTGACACTACATTGCAAATTACGAAATCATGCATAGTTCTTCGGAGAGGGGGCTCCCAGTACCGTTCCAAACAGCGTACACTGGTCACAGATACGTTCAAATGATTGACTTCGTTATTGTTAGTAACCCCGAAGATCGTTATAGTTATCGTATAATGTTTATTAACCATTATCTTAAAATATAAAGGATTAAAATGGGTTTTTAGGACTTCATTTTGCGCCCGTATTTCTTATTCGCGAGTGCTGATCGGTTGTATATCTTATTGAGGCGAACATAACAGATATGCAACATTTTTCGAAACGAGGCCTGCGTTTTGAGATATAACTAAAAACGGACGAACACAATAAAATTTACCAGTGCACATATAAATATATGCTTGCTGCGTAATAACGTGAGTAAATCAAGTATAATTTAGCAGTTACACTTGAGTTCTTTTAATCTTTTCTGTTCATTGCACAAGTTTGCTTTCGTTGTATTTCAATTCAAATCGTTACATACACTGCGCTATCATCCCACGATGTCACAATGATGTCTGACTGATTCAAACATAGGAAAACGGTGCATAGGGGGCGTTATCTTAATTTAATGTTTGTTTGTTGCTATGCTCTAAGAAATCAAAGTGTCAGCACTTTTATAAAAGTTTAAAAATTGGACCATAACCCCAAACCCATGAGTTTGAAAAATTAATGTGGTGACACAATAACTAGTGCTGAAAACGGAATAACTACTCTGCTATTAGGTAACCACGTTCGGCTGTTTACATAGTGATGGGGAAGAGTGTCCTGTTCTTTAGCATTCCGTAGCTAGTAAAATTCATTAACGTTAGGTTTATCGTGAATAATACCAAACATTAATTCGGCAAAAGGTAGTTGCGAATCCTCTAGTTCCTCGACTCAAAGATGAAATGTCCAAATATGTTTTTCCTAGTTGTAGGCAAGGGTGGCCTTCATGGTGGGAATCTGTATTTTTGCGTCCAAGCTTTACTCGCTACAAAACGTGCTAAATTAGAAACTAATAGTAGCTGCAAATTTTTGTGATATAGTGAAGATCATCCTGTTGCTAGGTTATCGCAGTAAACCAAAGTTTTGTTACAACATATTCTATGGCTCAGGAACGATTAGTTGCAGTTATCCTTCGGTACATAGTGGGAGTAGCATTATTCTCTCTATGTGCTCGTTTTCATGATCAGGGATTAAATAAACCCACTGTTAGACCAAATTCAGATGCGTCTATAATATTTTAAAAGCTAATGTGGCGTGATAAACATTTTCACAGTACATGTGACCTATGGTATTGTAACTTCAACTGATAACCTCTTCAGAAACAGAATATGAGAGTAAAAACAACTTTTGTGTTAAAATCGCGTCGTATTGCTGTTGTTACTATAGTTTGAGGATAATGGGCTGTATTTTATTTTGACAAATTTTGATAAGCTGTGTATCATGTCGTCAATATTTTGCTGACGTCGGCCAAACTACGGCATAGGTTGCCAAAGCCAATATTGTTAAACAAAATTCGTGTATATATATTTCATTGTTATAATCTAGGGCTTTGGAGTATTTGGTTTTGTTTGGATGATGGTTTTGTCATGAATGTGTCGGTTTTGTGCCACGTGGATAAACGTTTACCCAGCACAATATTTTTATACGGCTGCGACATAGTGGGTAAAAGTATGCCGGACGAGAACCAACCAAATGTTGCTACTATCATATGTATCTATGCAAATTATACTCCGGCTTGCTTAAGGTGTAGCTATGAATTATTGATATCTATTGCTTGAGTTTATTAGTAATCCGTTTCGTTTGGCCTAGTTATTATGCATGGTTTAATCTGGCTAGCAAATACTTAAAAGCAATATCGCTAAACCCAAATGTCACAGTGCATAATCTACTCGTTGACATGCTAATATTATCGACATGGCGGTAATTGTTAGCTTTAACCCCGCTATTCCGGAAGTGTAATAATACAGAGAATCTGAACAGGGGAGGTCTGGACCGGTCTACCCTGAACTGGTCCAGATATATTCGGCCTCTGTGAAATGAAGTTGCATAATTATATATATCACTTGCGTTCTTGTGTGGCGTGCTAACCATCGAGGTCGTCTTTCGGCATGCCTTTGCACGCGTGTTGTTGCTCGTTCGCTTTGCTAGGCTCCTTAAGGAAACGAAGCAACAGCTCCTAAATAGCGCTGTTTTATGAATTAAAGGGTTAAGGATGGTCACAAGGTTGTACATTCCATTCACGGATAGAATTAACTGCACAAAAGACGCATTCGATGCAAATGCGTTTAAACTCTTTTTCGTGTGTCTGCGTTTAAACAAGTTAGTTTTTGTGTGTGTAAACGCGTTTGTGGACTGATGGTAGACAGCCCAGGCATTGAATACATATCTTTGTATTGTGTTTATTTTTACAATTTTCAAGCTAGTAATCAGACAAAGAAAGTGATTTGATATCGTCAGAATGAATGGCTTGTTGTTGAGTAGCTTTCTTGCACAAGCATGATTTGCGATGAATTTGATGTGCTCCATTTCACAATCATTAACAGCTAAATTTGCGTTAGATGATTTGTTTTTATCTAGGAGTATAACTTTTGCCAAATTGGAAGCAAAATGTCAGGTTGGCGAGGCCACAACTATAAAGCTTGTCCCGCGTATGGTGTTGCTGTCCCGCATAACTGTAAAGTTTTGCACTGACTAAAATTGTTTTAAGATAAAGTTTTCGACCATTTGCAGGTTCACGAATATAGCCATACGGGAGTTAAAGGCTTCGCTTGTGAAATATGCGGAAAGTCATTTGTAATGCCGTCACGACTCAAAGCGCATGCCAAGTTTCACGAAGGCTACTTATGCCGAGTCGACGGATGTGATGCTGGCCGTTTCGAGCGTTGGTCGGATCTGCGGAAGCATATTGGAATGGTAAAGATTTTTAACATGTTTTTAAATAATATTTTGAACCATAATGCTGCTGTGCACGTACATATTTCACAGTATAGTTTTAATGTGACTATGGTATTTTTATAAAATTAATTTGGTACGTGCTCCATAGTTAAATTGCTAAACGGGTGCAGTTAAACAATGCCATATGCTACTGGTTATGCATGCTTTCTTAAAGAAAATTATCAGATTTGGTTTGTTACATCACAGGCAACGAAATTGATTTTTCATGCTGTAAGTTGATGAAACACTATGCTAATGAGTCCGACAACCGCACTATGTTGGTAGAAATATCGTTTCTTATTGAGCGGAACGAAGCGAAGGGATTTTGTTTTCGTCAAAGGTGGAAAATTAGAACTGTCTGTTCGTCAGTCCGTCGAACTCCACAATAACTACTGGGCCGATAGAAAATTTTTTGTTGTTTGAAGCCCTAATATCGACAGGCGCAAGACATACAGTTTTTGTCAAAATTTGCTTTAGCTAATTAGTAATTATTAACGAATTAGTTAAGCGTGTTAGCCTATTTTTGGAATTATCAATCAAAAATTGCTTTATTTTTCAATGAATAATTAGTTTAAAGCTATTATTTTCGTGCATATACTACATCTCGCCGTACTGATTATGAATCTGGTGTTTATTGCTATTCGAGGAAGTTAAAAACATGCTAATTAGTTAATTATGTAGCTAATTAATTATTAATTAGATTAGCTAAATTTTTTGAAAATTTTCAAAATGCACAGAAATGAAAAATAAATAGCACACGGGGATTTTCTATGTCACTGATCAAGAATATGACATTCCTGAAGCTTTAAAACTTGGCCTTATATGCTAATTAATTAATTAGCTAATTTGTTAATTTTATCTAAATTTTAAAATTACTAATTAGTTAATTTTTTAGCTAGTTAGCTTTTTCTTTGGTGGATATGACATCAGTCTAAAACATGATACTTATTACAAATTGATTAGATATTTAGTAGAAATATATACATGTATGTACACAAATCAGATAGCAGATTCTTTGCCTACTGGTCCGCTCACTTTGTGTAATTTATTATTTTTACTAGTCTACATTTTTGCTGGTAATTCATTGTAGCTGCTGTGGATCACATCTTTTGTAAAATCGCGTTTAATGGATTACATCATAGTGTTTGATCATACTCCCTGTTATGAATAACGAGTTTAACCGATAATTAGAATTTCGTGTAGCGAGCACGGTGTTACAGATATTACATGAAATCTGACCAAACTTACTTTTAAAAACTGTATATGTAATATAATTACCGTAGGCACAAAAACGACAATAACACTTCCAGCAGGGAGTGGTCATTCCTGGTAGATATATACTCCACCTCACTCCAAAGGAATTTTTATAGTTATGCTTCTACTTTTAAAAGTGTAACAAATCCTTTCTAACACATTTATTTCCACCACAGTGTAAAGTGGGCAACATTATTGAATCCTAAGTCTATTTAGTTATAGAAATGAGCACCAAAATCAATAGTATTGAACAAAATCCATGCTCCTGTTTCTCTGAGCAAGTACGTACGTGCATTTGTACGTAATTGAATATAAACTGATTGAATACTTGTGACATTGATGAATTTGGCATCACTTATATTTTCTGTCATTTGACCTGGTTTGTATGGACCAAGTTATATTTCTATGGTCTATTATTATCATTATACGAGCTTGTCGACTCGATGACTTGTCGTTGTAATGATAACTGTTAAAATTGTATGAGCAATTAGTAGAATACTTGATTTATCCCTATTATGTGCATACATATGATTTGTGGTTACTTAATATACATACCATTCGAATTGTGTTTTCATTAACGAAATTATGGAAATTTTCTCGATGGGCATGTCACCCATCGTTGTGTTCCCTACAATAATCATGATTCAAAAATGAAACTCACTGGTTCTTAAAATATAACCCCAGCTCGTTTAAGTAAATATTATATAACTAAATTATTAAGTTAATTATATATGAATAAATATTAAAAATAGGTTATTTATATATTAAGTACATAATTATCTATATTAATATTAATATATATCAGTAATAATTTACTAATAATATATTATGCGGGGATTATATCTTGGGTAAAACCTGGATTTTGGGGCATGAGAGTCAAGGGGATTTAGGTGTCTAGAAAATTGGGGCAAATCGCCGCGAAACTGATGCTGCCATTTGTACGGAGGTATGGTGCCTCCATGGTTCCTCGACCCAAAATTCCAAAATTTGTTCTGACGTCTTGGTGTACTGAAAAGTTTCACTTGGGGGCTTTTGGGCATGGGAAACAAGTTGCTGGTGTTGGTTTTGCTCTGTGACATATGGTTCTATGGGAACAGGTGTATGGCACTGGCATGGTTCTGGATCAGAGATCAAAATGAGGGTTTTAGTGCCATTCACGGAAGCAAGGTTATTTTATCTTAACTTTCGAATTTTTTCTCTTGTTGGTTTTATTTCATAGTAAAATAATAAATGTGGATGCCTCTTTTTGCTTTTCGATTAAGGCTCCGGTTCTGGAGTTATGGAATTTGAGGTACGTGGTATGGCATCCTCATGGTTGCTCGATCCAAAATTCGAAAATTTGTTCTGATGTTCTGGGGTACTGAAAAGTTTCACTTGGTATGGTATGGGAAACTCATTGCCGTTACAATACGTAACTGAACGAACAACAACACAT
>JASANE010003981.1:0-13516 GCA_030248225.1 Trileptium ribeirensis
AGGCTCTAAAACTTGGCCGTATACGTTAATTAATGAACAGTTTTAATAATAACAGTTTTAATAATAATAAAATATTATTAATTAATTTTATGCAAATTTTAAAATCATTTCAAAATTGCTAATTTATTGCGCTCGCGGATTTTCGGTGTCGGTGATCATGAATATGTGACTTTTAAAGCCCTATAATTTTACCATGGGTGCCTAATTACTTGAAGTTACTAATTAGCTAATTTTTAGCCAGTTTTTTATGGTGGATTAGACATGAACTGCATAAAACGTTATACTTATTATAAATTGATTAAATATTTAGTTGAAATACATGCATACAGAAATAAGATACCAAATACTTTGGCTGTAACCCCGACTAGTATATGAGTAGCGTGAGTTTTGGAAACATGATAAGAGCGCCTTTGATCATACTATTCGGGGAGAGGAAGATCATGGAACCGGTTTTCGCGCCTAATTAAATAGAGATTTCGAATGAGCTACCGCGCCAATCAATCCGCGCAGCTAGAGTGGAATTATGCCTTTTTAAGCCCAACCGCGCACTTGTCAAATTTCAATACCATCAGAGTTACTAAGAATTCTTCGCTTCGGTCGTTTCAGTTACGCAGAGTTCAATTAGGATATACTTTAGGTACAATAGTTTCTGATTCAAATATTTCTCATCACTTAATTCAACGAAGATATAGAGTTATCACCATTGCAGGCACAACGTTGGCGACCGTGATAATGGATATTTCATCGGATAGCTTTCAGGAATCTTTCTGGCAGCCGCTGACAAAAAATTTTCGCAATCCTTTCCAAAAGCCATTTTACTCAACTCGGAGAATCCATATGTCGTTAGAGCTCCTATAACGCCAATTCCAAACTATATAGGCCAATACAGAAACGGTACCAATGGCTTATCGTTGGCACAACTACCGAAACAACAGTTAGTACCTCTCAAAGTATACATCAGGGAATAATCGGAACCGGAACCGTCCATTTAAACGGGATGCGGAAACGGAACCTGATCTTCGAAATTTATATATAGTAAAACAGATGAAGGAAGAAATCAAGGTATAGTGGGTTTAAAATGCATTAAAAATAACTTTTACATTAAACTTACTGTATTGCGTTGGCATTATTGCCTTTCTGAAACTTTAAAGAGACTAAGGAAGCTAATAATGTGTATTTATCGATCCATATGCCGGTTTTTGGACACCCAGAGCAAAAAATGCCTTCCATATACACCATTGCAAATACTACGTCAAATTGAATGTGTTTACAAAGCTTGGAGCGTATAATACACACTTTCGCTCTGTCTCCAGTAGCCTCCGTTTACCACACATACGTTTGTTACATGATCTTCAATAGTAAACTTGAAATTATTGGTTTATATGATTCTAAGAGAAAATAATATATAGAAGGTAATTTTTTGATCAGTGGTCAGAGACACTGTTTAGGCTTGCGATGGACAAACAGTGCCTCTCAGTTTGATGATAATGATGATAACTTTCTATTCAGAATTCAATAAGTGAGACAAACTAAATGATGCTACGCGCACAGCTTCAATAAATACAGTTCATTCCCAAGAAAGCAGTTTCTAGCTGCGTTGCAGATAACGTTAGTTTGCTTCAATTTGGCTGATTTACAATGTTTACAAGCGCAATGGTTTAAGTCATGCTGGAACACGGGGTCACAACATAAAACTAGAGACTATTGATATTCCTCGATTGGATATGCGGCGTTTTTCTTTACACACCGAACGATTCGTCTTTGGAATTCTCTACCAGCGGAAATTGTCAGTGCACCCTCGTTGTCATCGTTCAAACAGCGCCTACATGCCTCAAATGTTCTTTGACTACATTGCTGTTACTTGTTATTTCATGCTGAATATGGCCTCGCTCCAATGCGAGGCTTCACAGTCCTCCAATGTGATACAGGATTTGTTCAAACAAATTTGAAATCAAATCTCATCGCGCGCGACGACTCTTCTTGTACCATTGGAGAAAGAAATGGTACGTAATGATACGTAAGTCGAACGTATACCGCAGACTTCTGAATGTGTAAAATAGCTGCTACAAGCATCGACCTTGCTTTGAATTGTTAATAAACTCCTGCAGGTTATTATAAAAATTAATACTGTATTTATCTGTCCTACTTACGTTTCACACGACTAATTGCTTAGTTAATCTTTTCTGATTGGTTGCATTGGAGCTTGATCATTGTATAATATAATAATATGTTTGGATTACAGATGAAGCAAAAATTTGAAAAATTTTAAACAAAATTTTTAAACCGGAATTCCGGTTCCGGTATGGTTTTGCCCTTTGCCGGAACCGCAACCGGAACACGATTTTCGCCGGAACCGGAATTCCTGTTACTCCCTGGTATACATATATATAACGTATACTCCTACTATATATCCATACTATATATCCTACAGGAACAACAGGTATATATATAACGTATGCCCATACTATATATCCTACATGAAAGCTAATATAATTTGAAACAACACATGAATTCGCGCTATCGTCCAAGATAATGCTTTTTGTATACGAACCTGATGTGAAAGTATAGTATGCGCCAAAAATGACCGTCGCCTTACGGTCATCGATATCCGTACAGCTTCATAGGCTACTCCTATGTCATCTCTGTCTGTAACTATTGCAGTGGAGACGTAAAATCGGCATTTTGGTACTGCCACTCACGTTATGCACATCGATAGTGAAACCAGGCGAGTGTGGTTTAAACTGTGGTTGTCATTATGCGCATTCACATGTATGTAGGGTTATGTCTACACCGAACAAAAGCCTCTGAAAAACTAGAAGCCTTATAATGATTGTCCGAGAGTAATAAAAGAATTCTACCACCGTATTCCGTGTGTCACAAACGTAGAATACATATATACTGACGCTCCGACGTCTAAGGAAGGAGATAGATTCAGAGGTAGTGCAAAAAAGTTATACATTTCCCCTTTCCCGTTGACGAACGATTTTTGCTAATTTTCACTTTATTTTTTACATAATGTCAAAATTTTCCGCGCGCTTTCGGCGCACAGGGGACGGAAGTAGGGAAGTACCGTCAAGATGTGTCGACCTGGACCACGTAACCGCAAATCAAACCTCAATCAACGAGACAATCTCAGTTACAATCAATGAGACAATTTCAATTGCTCAATCATTTATATGAATATTTACGTGCCGAAACTTCACCAGTGCTCTTTCTCACTAATTCCACTCAATAAATCTCCTCAGTATATGCGATACGAGGAAGAGCATATCTGGTAAGTAAGGAACTGTAATAACACTGTCGTCCTCTGAGTTACACTCCTTACTTCAACTTGTTTTATTTCTGTTACAGGCTCCGAACTGTTCAGATGAATTGTCGCCAAACTCCGGTTTGCCGCAAGTCCATAGAACACTACATCTTCTGTGATGTTTCAACATCACCTTAACTTAAATTGTTATATGGAAAGCTCATGTCATCGTCCGTCATCATCATCTTTCAGCATTGCAATAATCACTATGCATATCATGCTGTGGGAACCCAAGTAAATGCATTGAGTATCATCATTAGCATCACAGCGTCGCGTCACCAGCTACTCACTGTATACTGACACAGTAACATTGTCGTCACGACGTCAACGGACGTCACTGTCTTACTCACTGATCATCTTAACTTAAATTGTTACATGTAAAGCTCATGTCATCGTCCGTCATCATCATCTTTCAGCATTACAATAATCACTATGCATATTATGCTGTGAGACCCCAAGTAAATGCATTGAGTATCATCATTAGCATCACAGCGTCGCGTCGCCAGCTACTCACTGTGTACTGACACAGTAACATTGTCGTCACGACGTCAACGGACGTCACTGTCTTACTCACTGACGTCATTGTCTCACTCGTGTAAGTCAACAGATATCGCTGTCTCGTCAACGTCACGTCTAAGTCGCTGATGTCATCGATGGTCACTGTATTGCCGTCATCAACATCACCAAATATCAGTTCTTCCCGGGCGATCATTGTCACCACAGTCAGAGTTTCCTTCCTTGAGCGTCATTCTTCCTTGACGAGTCCACGATCCCATCATTCTTCCATTCTGGTCAGTGAGTGTTAATTCCCAATCGCTGTCGATTCGAGTCATTACCGTGGAATCCTCAATCGTGCCAATCGTATCATTCACCGTTTCTGTGGGACCGACGTCTTCCTGCAACGTAGTGGTTCTTCGTTGACCTTTCTGTGTAGTTTCACCACAGAAAATTGGCGCCACCAGCATTGCTTCCCGTATTGATACGAAAGGCCATCGGCCCGGCAAAGGACCGTCTCATCGATTACTACAAGGATATAGACAAACGATTTGTTATCAAGAAGGTCTGCAACCCCAACGTCAACGATTGTCAAAAGCTCCTGTACAATGTCTAAGAGATTGCGGCCGAAATAAAAACAGGTACTATAGTGTGGTTAACTAAAAATCATCTATAACACTCACCTGCGAATACTACAAAAAATTTCGAAAAGATACTGATATCCCTATAAAATGAGTTTGTGATGCCGACATTCTCGATCGTAGTTCCACGTTCTATCAAGGTTTGGAAATAACAAATTATGGGTTGATGGTTGAAGTATTTATTTTTCTCAAATTTCAATGTTACAAAGCTGTTTTTGTCACCAACCGTATAGTTGAAAAGTTCTTGTAAAAATCTCATGATTTTTTTCGTTAATCATTTTTGTATAAATTTTTAAAATCTTAACTAAATAAAAATCACCAAAGAAATTTCAGTGTTACATCAAAAAACAGCTGCTTATTATATATTTTAGCGGTTTCAAGTTTAAATCAACTACGTTGATGAAGATAGTTCGAATAATGAGCTTGAGTTGAAATTGTTGCGTCGAGCACCTGCATCGCGATCTTTTGTTTGGCCAAAAAGTTCGTCAGGTTTGTTTTGGACCGCTAAATGTATCATCTAGTGGCGGCACCAAGGTCAACCCTTGGTCAAGTGCCAAGGTCGACGAGTGTTATATCTTTCACGACGACGACGACATACAATCCGTGTGGCATAATTATAAGAGGTCGCCATTTCGCCCAGAAAAAGATGACAGTTGGGAACCGTCGAAGCCTGGCACTTCCCAACAAGCTTAAATCTGTACTGAAATGTCAATGCCGCCAGATCGGTAACAGCGCTGGTATACGCGAAGTTAAGCATAACCCCTAAAGCGAAATCAACTCCTCTGATAATGCGTAGGCCGGAGCTTCTTGGTGTAACCATAGCTTGCCGACTCCACTTGTTTGCTACGCTGGGTTCATACATCAAAACTACTTTCTGCCTTCGTGAGCAATCGTGCTGGCAAGATAAAAAACGTGTCCCGTTTGGACGTGAGCTATGTCTCCACCGGTGACCATCAGGCTAGCTTGAACACGAGGCGCTAGCCGGCCGCTGAGTTAATCCCGTCCCGCTTATGATGGAGCGGCCTCGATTGGCCTTAAAAGGATCGGAACGCAGTGGTCTTTTCATCACCAAACAGTGCAGGCAACGTCTGAGTATCAACGCATAGTTATAGCAACTATGGTTTCCAGACCAGATGCTGTCGCAAAATTTTGACAATCGACCCGGGGTCGTACTCGTCTTTCGGCAAATTGCAATACGTGACAGCCTGGCGCCGTATATTTGTCACGCAACGAATCTGGTATGTGTTGCCCCATGAGACTAGGGAGCGTATGCTGACTGGAATTCGTGACGTCTTATGTCTGCCGAAAGAAGTCACTCAACCGATTAATCTGACACGAATGGAACTGATGATCGCAAAGTTGATGTGGTATAAAGATGTACAACGACGATTCTATAGCGATATACACGACGCCATATCGGCAGCGAATTCCTTGATCAAACAGCCGGATTTAGGAATCGACAGCGAGGATCTGCTACTATGCTACAGTCGATATGAACGCACGGACCTCTCGTCCGACGTCATAAAACCGATTTTGCCTGCCAAGCACAATCCCAGTAACGCAGCTTCTTATTCGGGATATACATGAACGGATGTTGCATACGGATGGCGGTCATACGCTGAGCCAACTCCAGCGCGGTTTTGGATACCCCACGACCGGAATGTTGTGCGACGTATCATATCGGTATATCATGACTGTCGACGAATGCACGGAGCTCCATACGCCCTTCCGAAGATGCCCCCATGGACCCTGAAGCGTGTATCCCGGTTTAACCTTTCCCGTTTCACCGGGCTCCACTACTTTGATCCCATTCGGGTGAAGATGGGCAATGATAATCGGAAGATGTGGGCGTGTCTCTTCACCTGCTTGGCTGCCCGAGCAATCCACCTTGAATGGGTCTGTGACTTTACCGCCAAGGAGTCCATGAACTCTGTGATGAGATTCCTTTCTTTATGCGGGACCCAGAAACTATAATGCACCCAGTTTCAAGTCAACAAGACTGCTTTCGATAAAATATAGGTTCACGTCATGGAAGACAAGATATTTTAACGTTCGTCGCTGATCGACTGATCGGCTGGAAATTTAAGACTAAGTTGGCCCCTTGGAACGAAGGCTTTTACGAACAGTTGGTAGGCGTCGTGAGAGGTACCTTCAAAGCAGCGATTGAGAGACGTTCGCTGTGGTAGAGCGAGTTCGTGACGCTTTGTTCCGAAGTGGAAGCTATCGCCTACATTAGACCTATAATGTACGTCTACGACGTTCTGAATTCCTGCCCGGCCCTTTGTCGATTTCCTGACGGAGCTCCCGATAGTTTTCCCGTCATCTGATCGGGCGATGTTTATACGGGGATTAGGCGATACTGGAAAGGACTTGCTGCGGTACTGGAAGATAAAGCAAGGTCGCTTGGATTCACTCTTGAGATTTTGACATGGCGAACATCTCTGTTCTGCCTCTGTTCTATCATAACCTGTGAGGCATCAACTATACGGGCTTTTCAACTTTAGTTTTGATTCTGTGTGTGAATTGGGCATTTACGCCAACTATAGTGAGTAAGGGCATTTAAGTACTAAGTAAAGGCGTTTATGCCGCAATCTAAGTCTGCCTTGCCACTTCAAAGCACATCAAAATAATGCGAAAGTAAAATTAATGTGACCCCACCAACAATGCTATTTTGCCACAACCGATATCGAATCGCAAACCCTTGTTATGGAAAAAGGCTGAATTTTCTTCGGTTTTCGGCTAACCGAAAATTGCCATAACCAAATCTACGTGCTAAAGGTATACCTTATATTCGAACATAATTTCGGCGTTTTCAATTAGCAGAAATTCGGTTACCTAATGCGTAATCATTAAAATTTTAGTTATTCAGTGCTCGAGAGCAAATTTAATGCAAAAGTGAATTCACAAGCAAATCTAATCTATATTGAAGCTCTTATAGAAAAAAAACCGATTTGATTTTAGTTCTCAAAAATTTGGATAACTTTACTTGAATTGTGGTTTGTGGACACAAAGTGGTTACATTTCAGTCGCGAGCAGTGTGTTAGCGAACAGTATTCTGCAGAGTTTCAAATAACCAAAAATAGCTCCGTAATTTTTTATGCATCATTACAAAATACGATGGTTTTAGGGTCACCTAAGTATACTCGCGCATAACTAGTGGCTTGTCTTATCGGAAAGATGATTAATTCTGAGTGTTGAAATACCCGTGTAGTTGATGTCACAGACGTTACTCGTGATAGAACAGAGGCAAATTATATATACTACAAATACTTTATCAAGACACAGTCCAAAAATATTTATCCCATCTGTTTCACCTATTTTGCTCACAAATACGAAAGATGAACGACGTTTTGTGAACAAAATAGGTGAAGCAGACGGAATGAATATTTTCAGACTGTGGCTTGATCAAGTATTTGTACATCATTTGCCTCTGTTCTATCACAATCAACGTGTGCGGCATCAACGGTACGGGTTTTTCAACTGTACTTTCCATCGTGTGCTTGAGTTAGGTATTTACACAAGCTAGGGTACGTAAGGGCGTTACGCCGCCATCGAAGTCTGCTTGGCCATTTGAAAATACATCAGTAATTGGTAGCTAGTAGCAACACAGTAACAAGTAGCTTGTCTTATCGCCAAGATGGTGAATTCACAGTGTTGCGCACGTGGTTTAGACAAATTTATATACACAGCTATATTGAGCATTAAATTACAAAATGAGCCGAATATCAACAATATTGCTTGAATAGTTAAGAATACCCGATTAATGTGATCGCAATGCTCAAGTACATAGAAGATAAATTACTTTGCAAAGGACTCCAAAAACACCCATACAGCTCCGACGATTGTGGAGAATTTACATTTCCGTATGTTTGGAGTCAATTGAGCCCATTGAAAAAGCCTTTTTGACCTATAATCCTGCAACTTTGTCTGACCTTATTTGTAACTATATAGAGAATGAACTGTCTACAAAATCACATCAAAACAGCTTAAGCGTTTGCGGAGATATTACTATTGCATGTATTTTGGGTCCTATATGCTCACTGAAAATCCGGTTTGACTCAACTCTGCAGCTTAAATAATGATATGGCAACTCATATTTGCAACTACCTTCAACAATGAATTGCTCTGCAAAATGACACCACAAATCTTAAAGTAATAGCGAAGATATTATCATTTTGGTATATTTTTCGTCTCATGGGGCCATTTTAAAACATGTTTTGATCAAAATCATACATCCTAAGAGCACCACGTAATAAAGTATTATATATAAAACCTTATAGACGCTTATTTGCTGTACAAAATGAACACCATTTAACTCAGATATCTACACAGGCTGTCGAGTTGCAATAAGCGACATAATTTTTGAGCCCATTCGCAACCCCGTATAAGCCATTTCACCAGCTTTCTGAGGGGACTAACTCTGAATAGTCCAAAGTGGGGGGCGAGAGGGCCGGCATTTTCGGCTGCCCCCATGAAAACGACGTTACCCCCCGACTGCTATTCCCCACCAAAAATTCGTGTACCCGCCGGCTCAAAGCCCCTTGCGGCAAAATTTTTGGCAAAACCGACAACCCACCGGCAGGTGAGCTAGGCCCTCCCGGCAAAACCTGGCACCCCCTGTAGGTGGGCCGGAGGTGCCCGGCTATATTTTCCGAGATTTGCACTAGCCAGAAACTAAAGGGAACAAAGAGATATTTCGAGCTTTCGAATAAGCTACCGCATAAAACAATCCGCCAAGCGAAGTTGAGCTATACGTGTAACCCTTAAAAACCGATAATATATATAATTTACCTTATAATTTATATTCCACCCGCGGTTGTCACAATTTGAGCTTTATTTTCTTATGTTTGTTGTTGTACCGCAGGGAAGTCGACGGAACCAGCTCAGCCGGTTCCCGCAATTTCGTCCTAGAATTAATTGCGACTCAGCAGCAGCACCAGCCCATTTATATAGCGTCACACTGGTCTAATGGCGTTTTGAACGTTTTTAGGGTTGGGGCCATAACTACTAACGGAGGCAGCGCATTCCACACGGAAATATTTCTGTTAGCAAAAATATATAACGGACATTGTCAAATTTCACTACAGTCACGGCTAATAACAATTTTTCGCATCGTTCCTTTCACTCACTACACTCAGAATTTAATTTAACTAGTAGATTGTCTAATCACCAAGATGGTAAATTCTAAGCGTTGAGTATGTAAATTATGCTATACATATGTATATATATATATCTCGAGTATCAACTCACGCAGCGATCCAAATATCAGTTATTCTACTATAATAGTTGAGGAGATACACCCATTTATTGCGGACATGGGGACTCGCAATGTACAAGCAGATAGAGAACTAGTCGGTAGTGGAACTACATTTGTGAGCGGAGTTTGGGCTGTGGCATTACGAATGTACTCAATTTTATGTTCTTGTAAGTACATTGCATAGGGCATAGAGCTTTATCATTGGTAAAAATATTACATTTGAATTCTTCGACCCAAAAACCCTATAATGGTTTGATCGAAACGATTCTATTTCAATAAATAACACAAATATATATTGCAAAATTCTCTATTTTAGCTGCATAAGCTTAACTAATTAGCTAATTACTAATTAACTACTCAAAATTTTTTAATCCCAAATATCTGGTGCACACTCTGACATGATAGGCTTTCAAGCAAAAAAAGTTTTTTAAAATCGGTTCAGTGGTTCTTGAGATCCATGAAAGACGAACGGACATCGACTTTTTTGCTCCCAGACAAAAAATAAAAACGCTTCGCTCGGCTTCGCCGAGCTCCGCTCAATTAACTACTCTAACCCAAGCGGTTGCAACGACAATGCCGTTGTCTTCTATTTTGGGTCTGATGTGCCTATTCAAAATCTCGTTTTAACCCAACGCTGCAGCTTAAATAATAGCAATACCAACACAGCATTTAAAGCAATACAGAGAACATGAATAATTATACTACTAAAACACACTTATAGATCGAGCGGTTGTAGAGATAATACCAATTTCGTATATTTTGGGTCGCATGGGTCTATGCAAAAAACCGTTTTGAAGCAACCATCCAGCCTAAATAATAATAGTAGCAGCAGACGATTTGCAAATACATACAACATGAAGTGGACAACATTATAACACCAAAAGCACCCATACGGGTCAGGCGTTCGAGGATACATTGCGGTTGACTATACTTGACGTCATCCAAGTAATAAATAACCAAGCGAATGAAGTTAGTCAACCGTAAAAACCTAGAAACTTTACTAAAAAATATAATAAATATAGTAAAGTTGGATTCTAACTAGCGTATTCAGCGTTCTCGATAACCTAATAGATGTTCGTTGTAAGGTAAAAACATGCAACAACAAGCCGAAATATGGAAAATCGGAATTTTAGGCAAAGGCTCTATGGGCTACAAAATACTGGTACCGGTATCGCCAAATTTGGCAAAGAACCCTTAAAACCAGAATTTTGCCATTTTGACCGCAAAGATGAGATCAGAGAGTAAGGGCCCACCCTCATTACTTTTACTATCGAATAAAAAATCTATCAAAATCTATTTACCCGAAGATGAGTTATGAATGACACAACCAGACAAAAAAAGAAATTTTCACGATTTTACCACTAGGATTTTACTGGAAACTGCGCTAACTTCGTTTAAAAGCTGTTCATTTTTGGAGACTGTTCGCGACCCTACTAAACTGGACTCCATTCGGACCGCTTATTCGGGAGGAGGTGGGGGATTTTGGAATCGGGCATCGAACCAAATTAAAAAACACAAACAGGAGGTCTCAAGCTTTCAAATAAGTTATCGTGCAAATCAATCCGCCCAAGCCCAGCCAAGGTTTAGTTATCGTGTGACTGTGTAAAGCACAATAACGGACATTTAATCACATTCCGGCTACTAAGGATTCTTCTCTTCGCGCGTTTCCTTCGCTAGTATTTTGCAAGCGAGGGTGAAACGGTGCGAGTGTGCTTTCATCAAGTGGGCATTTTGTAATCACATGTAACAGTCATTGTGCTTGATGTATACAGCACACTAAAATCTGCAATCCTGAACGCATTAAAATACTAAGGTCTCGTTGATCCTAACCGAAATAAACTCAAAAAGCAACATGTATTAGCGGACCGAAAAACCTATACTTATTATTCTTGATGCCCTGTACGCAATAAGTAACTAAACAACTGAAGACAGACTATATTCTACCAGCAACCGGGTTCAATGCCCCTAAACACATTTAAAACACCTGGAAAGGCATCAGATACTCATGGTGGAGTCTAGATAGACAATTCTTGATGGCCTGTATTCAATACGTAACCAAACACCTCAAGACAGACTCTGGATATCGGGTTCACTGACCCTAAACCCACTGAAAACCTATCAACAAACATGGAACATGCACGCTGGACAGTGGATTACTAAATCGACGATTTAGTCGTCAGAAAACCTACATAGCTGGGCTCTCCAAATTAAGGGGGGTGGGGGGCCTGGCATTTTTCGGTTCCCCCTGGTTCAAAACCGTTGCCCCGGGTTCGTGCCCCCTGGCAAAATTTTGGGCTCCCGCCGGTTCATTGCCTCTTGCATTTTTTTTTGTTTCAAATCGGTCAAAAGTATATAAAATTTGTACTAAAATTCCATTCTGAAGCCAAAAATTTCGCAAATTGTATCAAAATTTGCTTCAAAATCGCTTTTCTCGCAATCAGACACATTTTGGCAGTGTTTCTGACATGATTTTTAACCATTTTTATTGGCGAAACGCCCCCTGGCAAAATTTCAGCGAATGGAGAGCCCAGCATAGAGCATTCTTGATGCCATGCACGTAATATATAACCAAACAAATAAAACATCATTTTGGAAATCAGGTTCGTCAACCTTAGAACCATTCAAACACCAAGAAAAGGTATAATATAGCCATGTTGAGAACCATCGTATTTACCATGATTGATAACCTAATAGGCAGTCATTGTAAGGTAAAACACGAAAACCATGCCGAAATTTGAAAAATCACTATTTCTGGCAATGGGTCTACAAACCACATTCGGACCAACAGCGACCCGTGGAGTGGTCTAAGAAAACAGTCGTGGCCAGCAAAGTGATAAATCTCGATAATTTTATGAAAGATAAAAATAAGCGCGCCCCGGTACCCGGCAATGGGGCCTCACAATCTCCGGGGACCCAGCCTGGGGGCTTTGTAGGTGGGCCCCCGGGTGGTCTGGCTACACCTACAACAACAACAGCAGCAACAACGGTGGTTACGGCGGCGGCCACAACAACAGCAACATCAGCAGCGTCGTCGATAGCAACAATGGTGGTACCCCCTGTGGGTGGGGCTACTGGGTCGGTCACTGCGACTGACCCTGAAACAGATAGTGAAACAGATGTCACTGATACCCACTCGGGTATCAGTGAAAAGATGAGAACAGTGACTTTGACTGGACAGCCTGCTGTACCCGATGAATCGGGGGTGGGGGCTACGTCCACACTTGTGTCGGACACGCCTGCTGTACCCGGTTCATCGGGGGGGGGGGCTTGTCCTGACGACCAGAACACTTGGACTGTTGTCGAAAGGACACGTAAATATGTGTCCAAGAAAATGAGAGACTTTTCCGAAAAAGGAACGACTACGGTCGACAAAAAGAATTCTAAAGGAAAGACTCCTGCGCAGAAAGGGCATGGCCAGTCTGGCGCAGCTAAAAAGCAAGCCCGAAAAAGAATGGTGCACTATGAAGGCAGTACGCCTGAAACGGCACAAAAACAGCCAAAGAAGGATGTTAAACGACAAACATCTAAAGTTGGCTCGTATAAGAAGGCTGCGGCTAGTGCCTTAGACGCTGTGATTGTGGATAAGGCCAATCCGATGAAGCCCATGACAGATGAGGAAATAGATGAACTATCTGCACGTTTGATAGAAAAGATAGAGGAAGCATCAAATGCCAGAGACCTTGATTTTGAGGACTCTGACTTTACTAGAGGTTTTTACAGGGTTACCTGTAACAATGAAGCAACACTTCAATTTCTGAAAAATGTCATTGAAGACTGGAATAGGATGCCTGAGTGTCCACATAAGCAGGTTCTTCT
>JASANE010003982.1:0-17188 GCA_030248225.1 Trileptium ribeirensis
AAACAAGCCCATCTAAGCCCATTAGCGAAACCAGCTGATCCAAATCGACCCTAGTAAAATTAAAAACGGACCCAGTTAAATCAGGTGGCTGCGCGTTTTGTCTCACAAATTATAAAAAACGAGAGTTTTAACTTGTTACTGTTGGGTTTTCATTGTTTTTGAACTATTTTGCGAACCTGTTTTACGCAACTCACCGAGAGTGGCAAAAAAGTTATTTGTACTATAATTGTTAAGCTTATTATCGTTGCAGAGCGTTTGTGCGTCGTTAGTGTACCAATTTCACAATGTTACAGAGGTGGTCTGTCTTGAAATCAAACGAAAAAATTATCGTAAATTTCATAAATATACAAAAACTATTTGTTGCTGACATATTCAAATTAAAGCAGTAGACGGCCTGGTATTAAAACTGGTGGATTCTGATTCGTGCTGCTGTGCGAAATTTAGGATTCCACCTGATTTAATTCCCCTTCTTATATTTCTATCATTCAAGCTACCAAATCGCATTTGATGCAAAATTGTTCTAAAATCTCATCCTAAAGTTAAAACTTTAATAAATAACAGTAACATCTGTTTATAGAATATTGGGCACTCACGTAGAGAGCCTGTCTACAGTAACCCTGTATTATAAATTGATATGATTAGGTACTAAACTACTGACATATAGGTTTTTATTGCCCAATCATTAGGGATTCGATGTGAACTCCGTTCTAATAGCAGCGGCAATATATTATATTGCATATATGTAACTCTACTAAATCGCTATTGGTCGCGAGGAACACAACTTTACCGCCCACTGTATTCGGCAACAGTACATATGTATTGGAATTTCGCGGTTAAAGCTTAAATAAAAATATGGTCCATATATAATGTATATATAATACAAAAATATGTAATATAATTCATGTGACGAAATTGCATTAAAAATTGGTTTAGACAGCCAATTCACTGGGGTGTATACAACCGACCAAAACTGGAGGATTACTACAGCCAAAATATTTCCTAATAATTGCTGATATTCCAATTTATAACAAGCGAGGGGGAATAGTTAGGGTATAGCCGCCTAAACTGGTGACTTTCCGCCCCCTGTATACGCGCTTGCCACGTTTTATTGAAAGCATACCGCATTATCATCGTTTAGTGAGAGTATATTTGGCGGTTTCTGAGTTCAAAATCACTGGGCGATAGACATGTGGATATTCTATTTCTTATTGGTTGTTATGCCCTAAAATATGATCAGCAGGATATTAATGTGTACAATTACGTTAAAGGAAGTGCTATAGTAGTTAATTCCAGCCTGTAGGGTTACTGTAGACAGGCTCTCTACGTTAGTGGGTTACTGTAGACAGGCTCTCTACGTGAGTGCCGAATATTGATTAGGTATGTTAAACGCGTATTTCTGAGGCAGTTTCTTACAAATTTTAACAGTTTACAGAAAGGAGGGGAATTTTAAAACAGTTTTTAGATTTACAATCTTATAATAGAACCCACCGGTGCACCCTTTTCGCACTGACAAAATTCTACACTCCTGAATTATGTCCTTTGGAGAACATTTCAGCAAATGGGGAAGCCAGCACCACGAAACATGTGAAGCTTTTCAAGTACAGTAAACTGGGGTCATAAGTTTGATCTCTTGACGTTATCTATTGATCTAAGCTCTTGTAGACCTGATGGTTAATATTCATAAACCCGTATAAAACTTTGATCTATAAATTGATTGTTTCTCAATTTCAGTTCAGTGGTAACCAATTTGGTGGCAACGTTCTTTTATATACATTTCAAATACAACTATTCTAATTAGGTTTCTACACGTCATGTGCCCACAAATTTTCTTGAACACAGATATTAAAATGCGACTAAAACGTGTTAACCGAGGGTTGAACACTTTGTCTCTAGATTAGTAAGACGACACGCTGAATTATTAAGAAACGTTTTTACTAAAATGTTCAGAGTAACATTGGGGGTCACTTGCTCTATTCAGAGTTTTCTACTAGTTTTGAAATGTAGTAGATATTCTGATTTTAACTAATATGCCACAATTTAATTAACCTTGCAATTGCAATGAAACAGATGGTCGCCTACCAAAATTTAGCGGAAACATTTAGCAAAACTGTTGTATATCCCTAAAGAACACTTGTATCACAGTTTATATTCTATTCTGTAAGGTCCGTTGGCCTTACTCCGTTTTGTAAAGAAAGTCACAATAGAAATTTTTATTAACACATAACGATAACAGGAAATAACAAGTATTAACATCGTGACGGCCGAGCTTTACGAATGACAAAACTGCGATGGTCCATTCTAAATAGTCTCGGCTTATATATATAATAAAATTTCACCAATATGCAAATGTCCTTATACCAATATTAATCAAAGCCGCCTTCAAAGAAATGCCAGCGAGCTATAAAGAGATGACGACGACAAAAATATTCAAATCAACACCTGCTCCCAAGTACCGCCCACTTCACAGAAGAACCGACCACGACAACACCAGCTGACAAAAATATACAAAACAGTTTCGTGCTGTTACAATTCCATAGCCTTATATGTACTACATTATTTCTCCTCCAGCAGGAAAACACGAAATTTTTACGGAAACCACGAATTTCAGCGTAAAATTAAGCAAATATTTATTTCAAAATATATCGTAACATAGCCCATGAACAAGAAGAATTACACGTGCCTAAATTTTGCTACATTGCGATACTTGTAATGCGCATTTGTAAAGAATCAAATTCTAAATTTTTTCATGAAGACCGGAATTTTTCGTATGAAATGCCGGACACAAATTCAGCTAAAAGGACTGGAAACACTGAACTTCGCGAAAGCAGAATCGACGACCTCAGAACTTGCCTAAACATAATAAGTCGATTACCAAATTTACTAGTGTCGGCAAACACTAACAACATGACACAAAGCAGCACAAAATTTAACAAAATTTTTGGAAAATTGCCAAGATTTTTAGGTTTTCTAGGGATTTGCTTTATTGCGTTAACAAGCTTTAATTTGACACAATTTGGTTGGAATCAAAACTAACTGAAAATTTCAGATTCAAAAATGGAGAACCTACTAAGTCAAAATTTAAACTCGGAGAACCAGCGAAAATTTAAACACGGGAAAACATTCAGAATTTGGGCTTCAAACATCGTGAAAATTTTAGGTAAAATTGTTGCGAAAACCTGAAGAAATGTAGTAAACGAATTTTGAGCTGTTTCATGGGGTTCCTTTGTAATATGAATAAAGACTGGCGAGTCGCCCTTTAGCTGTACATAGATCTATAGGTTGACTCTCCCTGAGAGACCAGTAGTAATCATATCACATAGTAGACGCGTGCGCCACCGAAAGGGGCCAAACCAAACACTCTGATAAAGCCCAACAACGGCCTGCTAAGCTATCTGGTAGTTTGAACCAGAGCTGTGCTAAGCCCTTGCGAGTTGGTAAACCGTGCTGTATGGGCACTGGCCCCAGGAAGACGCCGGCGCAGCTGAGTAACCAGGGTTGGATAGTTAGAAATGTTTTTGTTGTTTCTAGGGTAAACGGAAATTTCAACCACTACTGCATATATGCTATTCCATTATCATATATAATAAAGCCATCATAGAAATGGACCGCCACCCTAATCGCTGGCATAAGCTTACATATCGAATGACGGCTTCCTGTTGACCGAGAATCTCAACAAGTTACAATGTTGAATAAGCTATCATCTTATTAAAAACCGACGACAACTGAAATCTGCTCACAAATTATTTAAATGCCGTGCAGTATAACGCTTATATATACACATATATAGTTCTCTCTGGACAATTAACTGTCACAAGGTGAAAAACACTTTTTTAATTTCCATTTTGAGGAACTCTTCCTTGGGGCTCATTCAATTCTTCGCATCAAAATACTAAGAATCAACGATCACACTCCATTACACGGTGTTCCGTTGATGTTTTAAGATGGTATACACAGGTACTGTATAGTGTCAATAATACTATGGTGTAGACTACACCGCAAAATTTTTCAAAAAGTTATATGGTGTCACATACACCATGCTGTTACTTACACACCTTATATAACGTGTTTGTGTATGGTGTCCTCGACACTGTCTGTAAAAACAACAAGCAGATTTAGACCTATATTTAACTGTAAGGAGCCTAATACGCCTTCGGTTCTATTATATAATATAGGCGCATAGTATATACCACTGGATGATATAGTCTTGACTATTGTAGGACAAAACTTTCACAAGGAGGGCCCTTTATAACGTTAACGCCGCACAAGTCAACTCTTGATACACGTACCGTATAGATATTTATAATGGTGATAGCGATTCCAAATGTCGGGAATATTAATACAGTATTTATGACTAAACGTTTCGCAGGGACCGTTGGACTTCAGGAATTTTGGAATCATGTACCAAAATTTTGTAATATGGTGATCTGCCCTCCATTAGTGCTGATAGTTAATATTTGTGAACATGCATCGTTTAGACTTTGGCATTTAAATTCATCGTTTTGTCAATTCGCATCAACAGAATTAACACCGTAGCAAAATATTCAATCACCTTTTCATAGTGCCATAACGGTTTTAACTGGTTGTATCATTATTTATTTGCTTGGAACAAAAACAGTTCCAATTGTGAAAATTTATGGCAGACGTGGGTTGAACACCTCCTTCTAGATTGGTAGGATGGGACCCGCGCTATACCACTTTGACACGTTTTTAATAAACGTATTCTGTATTACATTGGTGGTTACTTGAGCTGTTGTTCGTGTTTTCCACAGATTTTCGAAATCGAAACACTGCAGATATCCTAGTTTTATTAATTTAGAGGGAGTAGAAAGTACATGACAGCAATAAGCCAGACCAATATGACAATAGTACGCATAGAAAGATAACTACCAAAATTAAGCGCCTACACCTAGCAAAACCATTACAAAACTGCTAGTTTTTGCAAATACAACTTGGATCACACTTTATATCCTAGCCATAGGTGTCGAACGTTAGGAGGAGGGGGTAGAGTGTTGGCGGAAGGAAGTCCACGGGGATAGACTCTGAAGAGGTGTAGACGGTGGACCCCCACCCCCGCTGCCGCTGCGCCCCGAAGCTGCGGGAAAATTGGGCCGAAGTCACAAAAATTGAGGTAAAATTGGCAAAAATTGGGTAAAATCGGCAAAAATGTTGGTGTTCGACCCATAAGGGGTAAACCCCTGAACCATCCCCCATCGACACCAATGACCCTAACCCATGCATCTTTCTAGTTTACTGAAAAAATTAGAGCCACTGAAAAAATCATAAAGATTGCTGCAGTAGTTGTTTAGTTTACTCCAACGTTACGATGCAGCAGAGGCAATTAATGGTTCTATTATCTAGGGTAAACACAACGGTTACAAGCTATAAAGAATTTTATATGCCAAAAAGCTACTAATCAGCCTTAGAACTTATGTTTGCCGAAATTTCACTTATGTATATTTTTAATTTTTAGGTATCATATGTCAAAGCTATCGACATCTACATACTGCTAACGTTCATTTTTATATTTGCAATCCTACTCGAAAGCTGTCTTATTGCATTTCTTGCAAGCAAATATGCTTCGTTGCTTGTCCATGAAGACAGTAATAAAAGCCGTACTACGTTGAAAACTGACAGTGTTGATCGGAATGAAACCAATTCAGTGTTTTTTGCTAAACACAAACGATCTACAGCAGCAGGAGCAACAATAGCAGGAACAGCAGCGGCACTCTTCACAGTACAAGATCACAGCAATAGGCTAAGGATGCGAGAAATAATGGCCGACAAATATGCTAATATTACATCACCGAGCGGAATTGCCTGTAAACTATTCGAAAACTCATCGTGTTTTCGAATTTTTCGACGCATTAAATTTACTAGAACTTCGCTCGCTAATCTTTCTGAAAGCATTGAAGCATTTTGTGGACCCAGTTGTTTCGTTATATTTGTTGTGTACAATGTAATTTATTGGGCTCTATATTTACCGCGTCTTAACGGGCTTTCGAAATAGGACAGAGGAAGAGGTCTAAGCACCCCATATATGGGCCATTGCGATCCTAATTTACGTTCTCCGACTTGATAATTTTAAGCGATTTAGGCTCAGAAGCTCGCAGACACCGAATTTGCAACCCTTTTGAGATGCCACTCTGGAACCTCGGCAAATTTGATACTATACTATATATGTTATTATGCATTATCAATTTTTAAATAAGCATGTTTTTTTATAAAAATAAATAAAAAACTAAAATTATGTTTTATAAAATGCTATTCGTAAACAGTGGAAATGAAAACAACCCTGAATTCCTGAAAATCTCAAACATACCGGTGACAGCATTTTCTGAGAGCATGCGTGTGCTCAGTAATAAGATAGTTAAAGGCAGACCTAGACGCGACAAATATTTGCAGAGGTCTGGAGTAAAACCGCTTTAATCATCTCATCTCTTCAGCAATATGAGCTACAGTGTGTCACGGAGGTGCGGACCCATTTAGGTAATTTTGCATGACGCAAGTGTATCCTTTGTTTGCATTAAGACAAGAATAAATCACAATCTGACCAACATGGTATGTAGACTCCTATTTAGAGCATGTTCGTACAAGTACAGAACAAGAATTGCAATGTCATAAGTAATACATTTGTGCAATGAAACGCTAAAAACCTACCATGACTGAAATAGAATAGATAGTTTCTCATAGTTTCAGGAGCTCGAAACATAGTTTCTTATCACAAGGACGTCACAGCAGTGATGTCCCCGCGTCTTGTCTAACCAATGTGGCTCATCAATGTGATGATAAATCATGATAGAGTGTGTTCCATTGTCTCTAGGTGATGTTACTAAAACAATGCTGATAGCAGGACTGGAATAAGTTAAGCTTTTTGTCTTGAGAAATGCGCATGAAGCCTAATGTTTTGTTTTATTTTTTGCATAGCAATACGCATCTTAGAATTCCTTCATTCCCAAAGGACACTGCTAACCTCAGCTCATATGTGCACCTTAAAATATTATATGTAGTATCTTTATTATTTGAATCTTGTATCATGTTAAGCGATACGTATATTTAGAATTTGGATATGACGATAATCAATTTTCGCTCTATATGATAATTATTATCTTCCGTGTTCATCCGCTTCCGCTGATAGTAAGCTTTCCATCCGAACTTATCATTAAGCATCTCTATTTAAATAGAAATTCAAGAAACGATATACGATCAAATAAAATGCCGATTTGACATCCTAATTTATATTTGACAAATATATCGCAGTCTACTTGTAACTCTTTTAATCTGCTCCGGATAAATTAATGTTTAAAAGCGATATACACTATTCTTTATAAGGTTCGTAACTTTGATATTTTAACGCCTGACAAAATCGCTTGAGCAGGATACGAAATATTTTAGTTTAAATCTGAGTGCAGAAAGTTGATTTCTACTGGTTAGCGAAATGCATGGGGTGGTTTGACAAACATTCAAGCATGACTGCAGGAAGACTGCAATAAAGCTCACGCTAGTAACACCCAGTTTTACAAGTGAAAGCTGTCTCACTAAGCCAATAGTTATAACTCTTATCTTAAAGCAACTATGGTGCAATTCGTGGTATATTCACGATAGTTAGATGAATATTTATCACAGTTTCGATTTAGCCGTGTTTATTGACCATCAGTCTCTTTGAAACAACATGCCTGTGCTAAACGGTAAGTCATAAGAGCAGCAATTTTCCTCCTAAGAGCTCAACCAACATCTATCTGCACAGACGTTTATTTGTAAGCTGTAATTTATGCACAATATATTTCAGTGTTTGATTACCGCTGCATTACCATATGGAATAGCGAATATTAATTCGGCAAAATGTAGGTCTTAACCGTGTAATTCCTTAATTCAAAGATGAAAATTCTACGTTATGATGTGGACAAGGGTAAGCGCCGCGTAAGTGCATATGATACGATGTATATTAAAATTAGTTACACTATTAAATTTACAAAATCAGAAATCAATATTTCGATGGTTTAATAAGAATTGTAATATAGTTATATAGTAAAGCCGTGCATACTAATGTCTGAATGCACGGTTAGCTATATAACAAGTTATTTGTAGCATAGGTAACAGTGCGTTCAGAGATTTGTACGCACGGTGACTCGTTCAAACTTGTGCTGTCGCACTCGTTTGAACTAGTCACACACCGTGCGTACAAATCTCTGAACGCACTGCTGCCTATGCTACAACTATTACTTATCAAAACAGATCGCATAGCTATTGTTTAAAATATTTATGTGTAATGAAATTCGCATAAATATCGGTCAACTGTAATAATTGAGCTACCAATCCATGAGTTTGGCTTTTTTATTGTGCATCATGTTCAAAGCTACGTGTCTCCACCTATATTACTACGCATATACTATACATTCACCTGTTTGGAAGGAGAGTCCAACAACCTATGTTTAAGGTGACAACTCTGTATTTGCTATTATGGTTTGTAACTAATTGTGGTTTACCGTACGTGAGCCGATTTAGCTCGAATTTCTACTTAGGTACCTTACCTGCTGGAGAAATATCGCTAAAATAAACGCCCATGCCAGAAAATACAACCAAGTGAATTTTTTAATTTAAAATTTTAGTGGCAAGTCTAACCAAATTTTATTGAGTCTACGATTATATCCCCCAGCTCAACTAAATCTTGATAAATTATAATTTTATCTGTGTTTACTGGTTCAATATCAGCTATGTTCGAACATAGATATAAATTCCGATATGAGACCTATACTAAGGTGGAGACTACGCTGGGGGCTGCCTCATACCGTACCGCGCACTGAGTTTTTTTAAACTATATAACGTTGCGATTCTCTTAACTTCGGCCGCGATTAGAATGATTTATATAGCTATATATTTACAAAGAAAAATTTTTGTTTTCGGAAATTTTCGGAAAAATAACCAAAAACGCTAAAAAATATTGCCATAAATACGGTTTCAAGGAAGATTTACAAATGGTACTAAAATGAAGGTGTTTCATAAAAATCATTAGCCATTTCCGACTTTAGACGTATATAACAAGTGGTCCATTTTGTTGTTATAGATTATATACTAAGCGCCCGAGCGGCAAGATCTTAACTGCCTTTGACACTTCTTGAAAATAGTAAATTATTTTTTATAATGCAAATTCCGTAAAACTGTAGTTTCTCGAAAGGATGGGCATCAACACGTGGACGAATAATTTTTAATGCCTAGTTGAAGAAATAGGTATATGATGAGATGCAGGGAAATTGAAATTTAGGCCTGAGAAATGATTTGTTGTTCGGTCCCAGCTTGCCTACAGGGGATATAGAAGCAAACTCCTTTATACCCCTATATATAAAACAAAACGTGAATTTGTGCCGCAGTTACAGACGTTCAAATAAAAGTTAGAAAATTTACAATCTTTATAACGTAACGCCTTGAAAGTAGAATTTTTGTGTGACAATAGGTCCAGATATTGAGTTAGGAATCTAAGTCTGAAAACCGCACCAGTTTGTGGCAAGACGAAAATTGTGAGCCCTCGTATACATCGTGCTGACCAGTAGTTACTGGGTTATGAGTGGCACTGAATTAATCTTAATTAAATATCGTAACGCCCAACTACCACTAGCTATGGGATTATATCTAAAAGACACAAGGCCTACCTAACCAACGCTAGGCGGGAATCCTGCGAAAATAAACAAATTCGCTCGTATTTTCACATTTCATAATATTTACGTTAGGCACGTGATGCAGTGTGACATTAATGTTCCCCCACTATTTCATTGCCTTTCGTACAAGTGTTAAAGTTATGTACCTAATTAAAATTGATTTAACCCAGCCAACCCACCGGTCTCAGTGTAACATTTAGATTCATATTCGAGAAGTTAACATTCACATAATTAAATGCCATCCGTGTAGTGATGAGCTGAAAGACATCAAGGTTGTGCACACAAACCAAAATGTTCAAGAGTCTTCTAAAAACGTTCGAAACTTTATCAGTCTGGCGCACTGCATTGTTGGAATAAAATTATATTTTGTTTTCATAAAAAGAACTATTAGCACAAAATTGATGAGTATAGTCAATGTATAATAGCTGAGATGGCCGTAGCGTTATACTTCTGGCTTAAATAGCAATTATTTGGATTGGGTATATAGAAATGAGCAATTTCGCCAAATTTTAATGTAGCTCGTGCGTTCATTTTTTACTGTTCGCTGATCAGTTTTGCAGTTTGTCTGAGCTCCAATTCTGTAGAAATCTCAGACAGCGCAATATTTGGACCTGATATTCCTGGAGCTGGACCTGATCTTCTCACGGGCTATATCTGGAGATTCGCGTGCAATATCGCCACAGGTTCTTGGAACTAGACCTGAAGCAGTGGCAGTTGTGAATTGAACATCAACGATATTGCTGGATTTTATGAATAAATTCTTGAATTGACACAGTGTCTTTATGTCTGACGATGTTCACATATTAGACAGTCCCAAAACTCCGCAAACTGGCTAAATACCATTTGGAGTTAGTAACATGCATAAATTAATTATAGATATAGTTCCATTGTGACGATAATGGTAACTTCATTATCGTCTGCTAGCGATGATGATCCCAGTGTTTATGACATAAATTGGCGATTTCAGATTCAATGCTTTATATAATGTGGTACACATCACTAACACGGAGTATTCGACTACTGGACCTAACCTAAAATTTATTCTTGGATGCGTTGAACATGATCTTTTCTTAGCTACATGCAACATTTTTCAAATACAATGAGGCTTAAGGTACATTTTTATGTTCATGATGCTCGTTATGCGATTATTCTGCAATAGTTTGTTATTCTTGTAGTAAGAGACCGTAGTCCTTTCCAAGTCCTAAGTCGTTATTCTGTTAACAGCTTCTCCATTAGGTGTTCCAGTGATGCCAAGATATCTGAACATGTCGAATCTTCAACGTTATTGTCATATAAAATTGACCTGGCGTTGATTGATTGGCTATGTTAATGAATGTAATGTTTGGCTCAGGCCGTGTATGCCGTTGTCATATTTAGCATTTTCTGTAATAGATCTCATTAAATATTGCTGACAAATGGCATAGTCAAAGGACACACTGTCCAACATGTAGAAACTTTATTGCTACGAACGAAAGCATTTTATTCGTTTCTATAACTGTGACTGCAATATTAGCTCTTTGTAAAGTGTGGTTTAAATTTCAAATGGTCCTGAAAATTATACTGCGAAGAGTGGAATTGACTTTTCATATATATAAAACTATATGATAAGAATTAGTTTTGTGTAAAAACACACATCCAAATTTAATGTTTGAAATAGATCAACATTTGTGCAACAGAATCAAACGCACCATTTAACGCTAGGAAAACCAAGCAAAATAATGCTTTTCTTCAATTCATTGCGTTTTTACAAAACTCACTGAAGGCTGATTGGCGTGATAGTTCATCACTGTCCAGGAATATTTCTATTAGGCTTGTATGTATGGCTTTTAGGTAAACCTGTCTGAGGAAGTGTACCGTTGTAATTGATTGTATACTTTAAATTAATTTGAACGAATGATCGGCAAAAGCATATTTTCTCAAAGTAGTTGGTTACCTTTATTGAGTAGTCGGTCATAATTAATACTTTAGAGTGTTAATTTTTTTTATAATTTTTAGCCATGTCATCGACTACATTTCATTTTTATGCACAAAGTAGTTCAAGTCAACGAATTGGAATGCATTGTTCTTGGAACTTTTTTGTATATATAATTTTTCGGTATTTTAATCTTCACATCTCCTATAACTGTCGCACGGTGAATTATTGTCAGACAAAATATTACAATCCTAAAGTGTAATTAATTTGCCATCTTAAACTCAGAAGCGTAATGTTTTATCGTTAAAACAAGAATAGTTTGGCGTGGAGTGTTCGGTGAGGAGGAGGCAGCCCCCGAGTTAGTTTCAGTCTTACCATACACCCCACGTAAGGTTTCTTCTTAGCTTGCTATTAATATGCCGCTGATCGCATAACATGCGTATAGCTTACGCCACCAGCTTAACTTTGGAGTCGCTTCCCATATGTAGAAATGTATCATCTCTGAATCATATTTGGTTAAACCTTTACGGTGCCTCTATCCTGAAAGAGTATACTCGCAAGACAAAACTGCAAAATTTATGCTATTAAACCTTTTGATTTTTGTTGTCGCTTACATTATAGCAATAATGAAATTAATTATATGATCTTAGGGTGTGTATTACAATAGCTTAATTCCAATAGAATGTGAGGCTATATAAAAAGGCATTTATCTCGTCTGATACTCAAAAGCTCCTAGCTAAGCTCAAAACTTAATTATGAATTGGTGGCCAGCAACTGTAGCTTTCACAATCACTGCTGAACACGCCTCGGGCACTATCAAGTCGTTTTAATCAAGCTGTTCGTTGCGCCAAATTAGTATACAAATTGTATGTTAGGTATGATTATATTAGTTGTTGGTGGTGACTCGGCAGCTAAAGATTTTGGGGTATATTTATATTGGCTGTTTATCGAAACCATATGGTTTAGATTTTCCTGGCTTAGTCATACGAAGTAAAAACGATGTTAAACATGTGGAACGAAGTGTAATGGTGGTTTTGATTATTTACGGTGAATAACAGCAAACTAGTTACTCGCTCCGGTAGCTAGCTGAGTTGACAGCTTCAACACCTATTCAGAATTTTGAGTAAGATATACAAGTAGACACTGTCGTGGTATTGCGAAAATGTTGAGAAAAGACAAAATGACAAAGTACATAGAATAAATGTTAGTTTTCAATAATTTATCATATATTCTAAACCTATGGGTTAATATACCGTTCTAGAGAAGCCAATTTACCTAAGTCAAAATACCGTTAACGGGTGTAGGTCAAATATAGATCATGCAGTTACAGATGCCCAAGCTATAGTTTTATTGTAGTGTAAGTCTGAGAATAAGCCTAAGACTAAAATCGGCGTGCTACCGTGCTTCGAAAATGCATTGTCTTATAACTTATTACCGCTTACATTTACTTGTGCTAAATACGCAATAAAATAAAAATATTATCCAACACCCCAGGTTGTTTTGCGAAGATAAGGTACCATCTCAGATCTATAAAATTGTGCAGCAACAATAGTAAAACCACTTCAATACATGGAGGCGAAATCGTATTTCCGGTTTATAAACGTGTGCGCGATTTATTTTCATTATACAGTAAGTTTATCGAACAATTTATTCAATCCACAATAACACTTAAAATCAATATCGTTTATTTCCATTGATTCCAACATATTAAAGACGTTGCACAAATGTTTTCATTCAAATAATGTAGACCCAGAGATAGCGACTGCAGACCAAATTAATATTCTAAGACGAATCGTGGAAGACCTAACATAAGTATGATTATGGTTATGAAAACTTTTAAGTAAATTTTAAGTAAACTTCTTAAAAAACCCGCTATGAACAAACTTTTTTATTTTAGTATTTAAGATTAATAGGCGAGAAGGTTGTCAAGTCAACATCGGGCATATCTGTTGAGCAAAGTTTCTGAATTATGGATCGAAAATGTTGAGTTTAGCAGCATTACTTTTAACTACAGTCCAGCCAAACCAACCCATGCCTAATAGTTGGAAGAACGAAAAAGATAACTAATAACCTCAATTATTATATACCAATCATTCATGGCTGTACCTTAAAACTAATTGTCGAGACTGTACAGACGATAACGGCAACACTTCATCAATTCAGGACGGCGTTAATTTTTTACATCTTATTAGGCGATAGCATCTGAATATCGGGATTGACTAGATAGTATCCTCTTGCCACAAAGCCAAAACATAAACAACAAACATGAGCCAAATAGAACCAACTAATCCGAAACCATAAATTATAACATTGAAATATACACGAATCTTGGAGAAATTTTAGCTTCGGGCTATCTGTGTCGTAGCTTTGGCGGTTTTAGGAAAATATATGACATAGTACTCGTCCATCCTTTATGATCTGTAGTGATTATTGCAATGCCAAATGCATATTTGGTTTTCTAGATCGCATCGCAAATGCTCTTTCTAGCGCTCTATTAGTACCATGTTTTAGACTGTAAAAACTGACATTTTTATTTGTTTCGTGGGTTCTCTGCCAATGATTGAGCATTGTTGCCCGGGCTCTACGATAATGACGTGACCCACACACAGACCACAGCCCCGAGCCCATACATCCACCCTCATCGGAGCATCGTTCTACTAGTTGATGAAACTTGTTTGAGGCCTTCGAATACAATCATATTCGCTTCGAAGCAAAGATTAATATATTGTTGGAGTCCCCACGCAATGAATCTAGGTTGTGCCCATTTAATATCTTGAGTCAAGCTAGGGTTGCCATTTTGTGCATGAAGTTAATGGCACTTCAAGGATTAGGCTTTATCATAACGTACTGCAAGATACATGGGAAAAACTGGCGTCTAATGGTAATGATCCGTAATCGAAGCTGATGTTACATTGTTCGCACATCGGATTTACATTATCCATCAGTTGAAACAAAAAATATATTGAGCTCACTGATTCTCACGTTCACACATATGCACAAACATAACATAGAGGACTAAAATAAGCGTGCATTACAAAACGTAGCCTGCTGATAACGAAGGTAAACTCGACTTAAATATAAAAAAATTATAATTGTTCCCGATGTATGAACCCAATTTAGTGTTCTTGAATGAAACTAGAACTGCCCACGAAAGCAGCACATTTTCTGGGAAATAATGCAACTTCATGCCAATTTTCCACCTTGGCTAAATCAAGCGTTTGAATGTGATACACTAGTGACGGGATTTTTTTAGTTTAATGATTTAATTGGTCACACCAATTCTAAGACAAAAAGTAAGAAATATAAAGCTGAGGGACTTCTCCAAATCCCAGCTCCCAATGGAGTGCAAAAAGAGCTTTGTTTGGTACACCAGAAGTAAGATTGGTGACACGTTTCGACAATTAGGACGTTCCTAACATGAGTGTTTGAAAAAAATTTTTGTGAAATAAAAGTGTGTGTAATTCATATTAAATAAAAACCCAACAAACTGAGATGGATCCTACAATACACACTTTCCCAGCACATTGAACCTACGAGGAAGTTAGCAAAAATTGAAAGACTGACTGTGTTAGCTATGGATTTACATAGTTTGTAATGCGCCGGGTTTGGTTACGGGCTTGGGTATATTTTGGGATTGAAATGAAACCATATCACCGGGTCAAGGAGTGTGACCCTGTAACCCTGTTTACTTAGTGAACAGGTCACCCGGTCGAAAGTGGTGACCCCAATGACCTCGTGACCCGGTACCCGGTTCCATCTCCTAAACCTACTTTGTCACGTTTGTTTCTATTACCAAAGAAAACTCAAAGGTTATGATATTTATCCCCAAATTTAATTCGCTGATAGATGCAACATGAATACGTGCAACTATAAGTTTGACAGTTTAATTCGTACTAGATTGTAGTTAAATTAGGGCCATATAATTACTGGTAACGAGATGTTGCGGGCGAAATATCTTCACAATAAAATTTTTGACAAATTAATTTGCCTGGAAGAGAATTATTCTTGGAACGAATAAACTATTGCTCAAACATAGATCTGAACAGTTCGGTGAAGCAATTTTATGCATATGACCAAATTCATCAAATCCTTATTATGCGCCTACTAACTAAACACGTTTGATATATTTGTCATTGAAGATTTAATTTGAAATATGCTGCCAACTATTTGATCTCTTCAAATACCAAACTCTAAATCTAGAAAGTCCAATGCAAAAATTACCATTCAGATTTAGCGTTATATCGAAAACATCTACATCATTGTGTCAAAATTATATATCCAGATTAATGTAACAAAATCCAACTTCAACATAACCATCGCGGACTGTCAAAATTAATCTGAATGTGTATTATTTTAGTAAAGAAATTTGGAGGCATTTTTAAATCTACCCATGGTTTAGCATTTTGTAGACATAAGCTATGAGAAGTTAAAAACCAGTTTAATATGGAAGAGTACAACCACATCGCCATTGGAGCACGCTGTTCCTTCCTGCACTGTGTGCATTTTTTATTATACCAATCTAATTTATGTAACTAAAGGAAAACAATTAGTAAATTTTAGCTCACTAAAAACACATCATAAACAAATTACCTTAAGAACAGAAAGATAATTATATCTTGACACATCGATTTCACTTTGGCTATAATCCACACCTGTCGTCTAGAAAAACACAATTTTGCTATTAAATTTAGGGTAGCTTCATCCTACACTAATCTGCTGCGCAGGTTTTATAGCAATTTTTAGAACAATAATTTATAATTTGTTATTGAGCAACACCTGACATAAAATATGATGCGATGAATTTTACGGTCATATCCCACTAACATATTTTATGTTTTAAATTATGACTACAAAAATGTAATCTGATGCAGTAACTTATATATCTGATGCACAACAGATCGCTTTGTCATTATCGTTAGTTTATGATACTTTTTTAATTTTCATCAAGTGTTTGTGTATGCTCGGAGTTCAAAATCTTGTATTCGAAGCCTTTACCAATACCAGAAACCTGAACTAACAAAACTTGCCTCACTTACCAACTAGGGTATCCCAGCGGCACCGTCGGCTTCCTAAACACGGTTACCATACGACGCCGACTACCCCAACTCGCAAGGCTGGGCATAGCTCAGTCCTAAGCAAGCGCTCAGCAGGCTGGATGAAGTCTTTGCCAGCGTGTTCGGGCTGACCCCTTTCGGCTACGCACGCGTTCGTTGCTTGGCATGATTACTAGAGGTACAACAATGAGAGTCAACGCCGGGCCTATATATAGGTAATAAAGTCTACTCATATATCCCTATTCCCACTACAAAAGAAGAATAAATAACGTAGCCCTGACCCCGAGTGTACAAAGATTTGGTCTGTACAAATTCTCAGTCGGATTGAGGTTTAAATGTATCATCGATTCTCCGTGTTTGAATTTTGACTCGCAAGATTCTATTTTATATTTCGATTTGGCTGATTCGGAGTGTACCCAAACCTTGCAGATAAACTTCCGCAGTCCAAAATATTTTATTCAGCAACTTTTTAAATTAACCCTAAATATGTTTTTGCAAATTTTGCTAAATTATGCGTTGTATTTTGTCGTTGACGCGATTATTATATGACGCGATGCTTACCAGCAATACGT